>JAJMAV010000009.1:0-82923 GCA_030565045.1 Starmera caribaea
CAAAGTTTCAAAAACCTTTTAAAGTCCCATTCTCTATCATAGACCCTCTAAAGTCTCTTACTAGACCCTGAAAAGTCTCTCTTTTTACGCTACCCGGATCAGTTTGAGCAGCTCTTTTTCAGCTTTTTTTTCCAATTTTCAGTGACGCGAGCTGATGCAGAGTACATGCATGATTACTAACAATCTATACAAAAATATTGTTTGTACTATATTATAGTGCTATATGATTTGATTCCATTATCAGAAAGACATTTCAAATGAATAGCTACAACTAAATTACATACAATGATATCAACGATTAAACAGTTTATTGTTTATTATTATGTATGCCTTTTTTCTTATAACTCAAATGACTAATAATTCACACATTTTTCTTTAATTTCCTTTTCTTCACAACAACTGCTGGTTTTCTCTTCAATTTCATTATAACATGTGTATCAAATGGACTATCACAAGCTGGACACTGGTTGTTATTAGGTATCACACTTAAAACTAGAAATTTTAAAAAAAAATAATTGTTATTGCTATTTTCTCCGGTAAAATTAGAAAAATTTTTAAACTTACTGCACAAACACACACTGCAAACGTATCCCAAGTCAACAACTTTCCCCGTAAGAAAACATGATGCCCTGAAATCAATGTTACCAGTGGCTGGACGATTTAAAATATTTCTTAATGATGGATCAATAAATAATGCCGTCTATCAATATTCAGAGAGGGGAAAAAAATGTTAGTATTTATTTAATAATCGAAACCCATTGAACCAATTAAAATCAAAATAGACATACCGTTAAATATTGCACTAAACCTTCATAGTTTTCAACTTGTAAATAAACCCCATTTGTAGAATCTGAAGCTTGTTGTAAAAAAGTGGCAGTTTTACCTAATTGACAAACATCAATGGGCACTTTCAATTTCTGAGAGGCAAAGATACAATTCATGATTGGAATGTATTTCAAATATTCGTCTTGACTTAAATTAACAATCAAAACCCTGGCTTTCATTATGGAATTTGAATTTTGAATCTTGTTAATATATGTTAATGCTAATGATAATGAACTTGATAAATAATTTCTTGGTGGCTTGGTGATTTGTTCAGATGAGGTGATCAGTTCATATAATTTATCAATCAATTCCTCATTAACAATCCTAAACTGTCTATACATCGAAGATGTAATAAACTCGTCTTTCAATTCTTTCAAACCGGCAGCTTCAGTAGACGACTCTTTCGACTCCTCGGTCATTGGTGTATCGTTCTCTTCTGCAACATCCTGCTGACCACTCACACTTTCTGGCTTGGACCTTGACTCTTGATCATTAGTTGGATACAGGAATTTAGCACCATTACAATGGCTTGCAATGACAGCAACTTTATTTGAATTGTTGATAGACAAATGTGCATTGATCCCAATCAACAAGCTCTGGATCATCTGCTTCATGCTCAACTTATCACGTATCCCATGCCACACGATTGGATTTGTATCAATTATGATCGTTAATAAAGATGGCGATTCTTCTGTTGGGGAAAAAAGGTGTTATTAGGTGGAATAACAAACGAGCTGGCAAATTCTTCGTAGATAATGACTGTGACATACCTTTAGAGACTTTCTTCGTCTCGTTTCCAAACGTTTTGTCTGAAATCGCGTCCATTTTAATTGGCAGTTAATCTTGTTGAATCTAAGTAAAAAGTTGAAGAAAATTCGTTTTAGTGTAACATTAAAAAAAATTTATTTAAAAAACTGTAAATTAAACTGTAAATTAAACTGAACAAAAGTTATAAAATTTGAAGAGATTTTATATAAGAAGAATTTCTGTTGATAGATTGTTCTTTCTTAAGTTGTAGTGCTTTTCTGGTTTTTTTTTTATTCTTTTATTTGCTTCATTAACTGTGTATTCCAAACTTTCTTACTTTCATAATTGTCCATCACCAACTAACAACAACACTTTCAATCTTGGAATACGTACAAACAATCTTATCACCAGCACAGTTCCAGTTTATACTGGTAATGAAATTATCCTCCTCTGCACTTCCTTCAGGTTGATACTCTGCAATATCTTTCAATCTAATCTCTTTCTCCAAATTTATTGAGTAAACATACACAACACCTTCTGTCGTACCAACACAGATCTTACTTCTATCCTCACTCAAACTTGCATTTAAGATTGGAACCCCATCAACAACCAAATTGAAAACTTCTTTACCTGTGGCAACATCCCAAATTCTAATTGAACTATCTAATGAACAACTAATCACATACTCATCAGAGCACCATGCGGCAAATGTAATTGGTTGTGAGTGACCAACAAGGATCTGTGAATTATTGAAAGATTGCCCATTCCATATTCTAATTGTCTTATCATCTGATGCAGTTAACAAAAATTTATTTGAATTATTAAATTTAATAAACGATATTGATTTTGAATGTCCAATCAATGACCCCAGTGGTGTCCTGTCCCCCAATTTGAAAACTAATACCGCTCCATTCAATCCAGGAATCAAAAATTTCTCATCATCAATCCATTCAATATCAATACCTAAAGAATTATGCTCCAATTCCATTGTTTCCTTTGGTGTTAACGGTGTGGCCAAGGTTGTTGTGGATGCTGCTGTTACAAGATCATTTTTCGATAAGTCAATATGTTGAACAACATTACCTGAATTGATTTCCCATACAATAACTGAATTTTCTGAATCTAATGTGATTAAATGTTGATTATTTGGTGACCATTTCACAGTTATTATTGGTGAATGATGTAGATAAAGTACGTTTTTCAATTTCCCATCTGAGTTCCATAATCTAATCTCACCATTTTCCACTGATGTGAACAATAAATTTGAATTGGTGGACCATGAAATTGCAGTGATTTCTGAACTTGTATCTTGTTCTGATCCATTCACCGTGGTCAGTTGTAATGGATGTCTGAGAACAATCTCTCTTGGTGGCAATGAACTGTTATCACTAAAGAAACAGATTTTGGCTCTACAGTCTTTCAAACCATAAGCTAACACGGATTTATCAACACGGTTCCAACTTGAACAAGTACTTGATTCAAACGAGAATTTTTTCTCCAACACTTTGATGAAATCTGCAGATGATTCTCTCTCGTAGTCAATATCCATTGCATCTGAACTTTTATTGTTATTGCTATTCATAGCGTTGGAAGAAGAAGCACCATTTTTAGTAGCAGCATGGTCCAAATGCTCAAATCTACCAGTAGGTTCAATAGGTGGATTAATGTTCCCATCCACACTGAGAGCATGCAACAATGACAGTTTGTTCTTGTAATAACCGTCTTCATGTACAGTTTTATTATTGTTATTCACTAGCTGGTCTGTCTCACTGTACAGAATTCCCTTTTGAATCAGATTCACTAAAGAACCAGTGGGCACATAGTCTTTATACTTCTCATCAAACCTGCTCACAGTGGTCTCGTCATACAGGGCAAAAGCAGAGAGCTCCAAACCTGTTTCTTGCAAATATCTCCAGATCAGATAGTTGACCTCATCAGTGGTGATAGACATCGTTTTCAAACGCTTCTTTTGAGTGAATTAGACTTTCCAACAGCAGCTATCCAATGAGCACCGACTGAAACTCTGAAAACCTCTTTTTTTTCTAACAGGAACGACAAAAGTTGTTTCAACAGAATACAATCTATGTATGTAATTTTTTGTTTATTTTTTTTCTTCAAATCTTCAAAATTAAAAAACAACAACAACAACAATTCTTCATCGTCAAAACAACTCGTCAATTGAACCAGCAGCAATGGATTTCTCACTCAGGAAGACAAAGGCCATGCGCCAGAACTCAAGCAGAAAAGACTCGCCATTCACATCGGCCAGCAAGAAAGAAGTGCCTCAGATATCGCTTCCCTCGCTTGACAAGAAAAACCAGGAAAAGATTGGGAAACTTATTCAAAGAAGGATGTCTGTTCACACCTTAGATGCCTCTAAAATGGCATTTGCAGCAGAGGCAAGTAAAGCACCAGCATTGCCCACTCATTTATTAGATGCTCATCAACAACAGACGGCAATTCCTTCTCAAAATCAAAATCAAAATCAAAATCCAGTTAACCCATATTTGAACATCAATAACAATGCAAATACTTCTAATCCATACGGTGCAATCCCACAGGCTACAAAAATTACTGGTGAGCCATATGGACAACAATCCATTCCTCAAACAACCACTCAATCGGCATATAATGATCAAACAATTCACAACAACAATTCACAACAACCAGAAACTCTTCCACCTTTACAATTAAAAAGATCAGATACACTCAATAGAATTGATTTACAAAACCCGAACATCCTCAAAATGCTTCAAGATCCATCTTTTGATGCCGAATCGTTCATTTCTTCAAGATTAGCAGATTCAACTGCTTCAGATATTGAGAAATTTAGTTCAAATTTAACAATTTTACATGATAAAGTTTCTAATGACACAATAAAAGTTTCAAATGACATTTATCAAACTTTGGTATCTACAACAGAGGAATTATTAAGCACTCAATCCGAGTTGAAAAGTTTGAGAAGTTCAATCAATGAACTATTAAACATAACTAATCAAATGAAAACAACTGCTGAAAAAAGAGTGGAACTTGAATTAAATCAATCCCAACCAACTAATAATAATAATAATAATAATAATAATAAGCGCACTGCAAGAGATAGAAGTAGTATCCTTGTCTTGGAGAAAATGTGGGCAAATGAAATGAAATCTTTGTTTAGACATGTTGAAGGTGCACAAAAATTTGTAGCTGCTATACCTGGAAGACACGTTATCACTGAGAGTGGACGTTGGTATGAATTGAATTCTGCTACATTCAAGACTTTACAACCTGCACATATTTTCATATTGAATGATGTTATATTGGTCGCCACTAGAAAACGAAGAAACGTTGTTGGGAATACTGATGATTCGTTACAAAGTTTATTGGCAGATCAATGTTGGCCATTAAGAGAAGTTCAAATGGTGGAAATTGAAGGGAGTAGTAAGAAGCACAATAAAGAAGTTTACACTATAAACATCAGGTATAATAGTCTAAGTTATTTTTATCAAACAGATAGACTAGATCATTATCAAAAAATCATTGCAGGTTTTAAAAGAGCTAAAAATGAATTGAGGGATATCCTTGAAATTGAGAATCAAAATCAAAAAAAGCTAAGAGATTCAATGACTTTATTATCAAATATTGATGATCGTAAACGGAAAAGTACAAATACACCATCAAATGATTTATTATTATTACAATCATTAAATGCAAAAGTTCATTCAAGATCAAGAAGTGTTGATAAATCACAAACTTTAAGACTATTGAAGAAATTTGATGAAGAGATTGACGAGATTGATTATTTAATAAGTCAAGAGATTTATAAAGAGTCAATTGACAATTTAAGAGAAGCTGAGTTGGAATTATCTTCGGTTAAGACAAATTGTAACGAAGAAGAGTTACTATATTTCAATTTAATCAATTTTAAAATCAAATCTAAAAGAGAAGAAATTGTTAAAAATCTAGTTCATTCAATAAATTTCAAAGATTTAAGCTTATTAGAAGTTGAACAAAAAATTTCAATGTTGATACATTTAGGTTATTCCAATTTAGCGAAATCATTAATTTTAAACAACAGATCTAAATTAATCAACATCTTGATCAATAAATCTGAGAATTTTGATGTTGCAGAATATATAGTGGAGATATCAATAATTAGAATCCAATCTATCAAATCTACAATTGAAATATATAAAAACTTGTTCACTGAAAGAGATCAATCTACATCACTCAGTTTGTTGATCGAATGGTGCTTAAACGAAATCAAAATTCATATCAATTTCTTGAAGAAAACAATTCATGGTGTTAAATTTCAGAATTCAACGTTACAAAATTCAATAATTTTGATACATAGACAAGTCGGTGAGTTGAAAAACAGTGGTGTCAATGTTGAGTACCTGTTTGAAGATTTCTATAGAAGCATCGACGTTGAATAGAATAGAACTACATTACAATACAATTGAATAACATAATACAGTCGAATGTTGGAATGTTGCCCTTAACGTAGAATCTTCTAGCACATAAAAAAAATTCAGTTATAAAGCAACAAGTTGAAATTTAATTTATCTTACAAGTTGGTTCAATTACTAGCTGATTGAAGAAGACAAGATGGATAAACTATTAAACTGGTCGTTAGCACAACAAGACCCAGAAACAGCAGCCAAAGTTGGCGCTCCAGACCCAGAACTACTAGCGAAATTATTTGGTACGAAAAAAGATGATGCAACATTAATGCTTGAATCAATTGCTATTGTCACTAATCCAGATGTCGAGATCACCGAGGATGATAGATTAACTGCACTAGATAATTTTGAAATGTTGATTGAAAATTTGGATAATGCAAATAACATTGAGAATTTGAAACTTTGGCCAACTTTAATTCAACTATTGGATGGAGAATTTAATAAAGAAGTTGCTGGGATAATTGGCACTGCAGCTCAAAATAACGTGAAATGTCAAAATGATTTTAATAAATATGTGGAAGGTTATGATAAATTAATTGAAATGTCATTAACTGCCACCGATGAAATTAAAATTAAAAGTCTTTTTGCAATTTCAAATTTAGTTAGGAACAATCCACAATCTTTCAAAAATTTTGATAATGAATCAGGTTGGAAACTAATATCACTACTCACAGCAAGTTCGTCAAGTGAGAAATTGAAACTACGTGTCTTGTCACTAATTTCATCAATTTTATCAATTGGATTAAATGATCGTTTATTGACAATTTTCAAAGAAAAATCATTAATTTTAGAGATATTATCACTAATCAATAAATCAAGTTCAATTGCGTACGTTGATAGAGCGTTGAATTTGTTGTCCAGTTTATTAAGTCTTGGTTATAAATTTAATGATGAAGAAAGAGCAAAAATTGATAAAACTATTGAATTAGTTGAATTGGAGTTTAAGGATGTTGTTAATATTGATGATTTTCAAAGTTTGAAGTGAGTTATCCTATCTTTTGTTATGATATAATAATAGAAATGATGTGCTTTTTGTTATTTTTTTTTGCATTGTAATGCTATATGTTACTTAAAACTATTTATTAATCTTAAATTCAGAACATTTACAAAATTCGAAAAAATCAAACTAATGAGAAAGTTGAATATCGTTCATTTAGTTTCATTAATTAAATCGTGTTCATTATCCGTAGTAAACAATTGAATAATTGCTCTTTCCACATTAACATTTGCCAATCTTTTCCCATTTTCATCTAATGGTAAAGATTTTCTTAAATTGATATGTGTCATTAATTCCCTAATGTTGGGGATATATTGTTGAATCCTTTCACTGATTTTAGGAGTAACGTACTTAAATTGTTGTAACATCTTACGGAAAGTGTCAGATACATCAATTCCGGATTTTATTACACCAATTTGTCCCAATTCTGGATTTCTTTGAAATTTATCATAACGAGCATTGGCAATTGTATATGTGAATGATTTCAAATTAATTATTGTTTCATGAATGTTTTTGGTTGGGTAAATTTTAATGTTATTTATACGTAAATCTGAAATTAACGTTTCTAATTTGTCAATTGTCTCCATATAATTGTTATTGAGTGTCTCTCCCTGTGATTCAAGTTGCGAGTCTGATTGTAATTCAGATCTGACAGACTGAGTGTATTCTCTATTATGCTTATTCCGTAAATTTCTAATTTCAGCTTCATAACCATGAATTAAAATAATTATATTTTGGAAATGTGTTTTCTGTAAATTTTTAAACTTAGTTAATAATTGATCTGATGTGGAATTTTTAGAAAGTTCTATAAAATCTTTCATGTTATAAACCAAACATAAAACGTTTGATTCAAATATTATAGTTGGATCACATGGTTGGAAGATATCATTTTCAGAGTCATAGATGGAATTAGTCTTTCTTTGCCAAAAAATCTTAATCATAGAAGAATCATATGCGTGTTGATTATAATCATTATCTGATAATACCGTTGATAAGTTGTTTGAAGCCACTTGAATCGGTTCTAACTCTGGTAATAAATCATCAATAGTGTCAATGAAAAATCTAGGTAAGTTTATAATCATTTCACTTAATAATTCTTCCTTTTTCCTGTTGACTTTATTAGCTTGTTGAAATAGTTTTGATGCCATTTTCTCTCGCTCTAGTTGTTCTTTATCAGCAGTTGATTTTGATCTGGAAGCAGCTTTAGGTAATGTCTCTGATCTTTTTGCAGGTTTTTTGGTGGTGATTTGAGTTGATGATTCTAATGGTTCAGAATTAGATCTTTTAGCAGTTGTTCTCTGTGGTAATGATGATGATGATGCCTGTTGTTGTTGAGTTTTCTGGGTCTGTGATATGAAATTTAGAATACTATCGTCAGAATCATCACTATATTGGGAATCATTTTTATCAAATTGATCAAATTCAAGATTATGAGTTTCTGATACCCAACTTTCCACAGATTGAGGTTTATTTGGAATCAAATCATTTTCTTTTGTAACAGATATTGAATTATCAACCTCTTTGAATGGGATTGATGCAAATTTCTCTTTAATTTTCTTCTTCTGTCTATCCAATTGCGAAATCAAATTTTTCTCAAAGACATTAGATGTACTGTTAGTTTGATTGACAATTTCATCACTTTCATCATCTTCATCTGTGCTGAAATCGATTTCTTTATTCTTATCAACATTTGGTAACAAGTTTAGCATATTTGTTTTGAATGGTGGTGGTGGTTTTGTTATTGTTTTCGTTGTAGGTTTCAGTGGAGTTGATTGCTTGATAACTGATGTATCAATTTCTTCAGTAATGTCAAAAGTTTCATCAACAAACAATTTCTCTTGTTTATATATTGTAGTCGTAGTGGTAGCAGGTTTGCTTGTAGTGTTTGTGGATTTGATGTTTGTTAACGTGGAGACTTGAATAGAATCTTCTTCGTCACTTGAAGGGAACAGTCCTTCCAGTATATCTTTTGGTTTCTCTACCCCCCTGGGTTTATCCTTCTGTGTCTGTATCACTATGGAAGAACTGGCTATGGGCACGACATCAGCATCCTCTGTTTTAGAGATTGGAGATGAAGATAGTCTTAAAAAAGTTGTTATTTATGATTCACCAAATAGTTGAAACAATATATACCATACATTTCAATGACATCGTTTGTGTGTTCGTCATTAGAAGAGTCTGAGATCTCTATAACTTCCATTTTGAAGTTGTGAAATTGATGAAAGAAAACAAAATTAAATTTTGATATTGATTTTTTTTATTATATTGTATGTTTTTCTGCACAAAACAATAATAATACAGCTATGTATGTAATACATAAGTGATAAGTTAGAAGAGACACTACAATTAATGAATAACACAAAATATAAGATAAAGATAAGATAAAATAGCAGTAAGAACACATTCGAAGGAAGCAGGATAATAAAAAAAGCAAACAAACAAAGCAACACACATACAACTTAACACAACAATTAATTAACAAGTTAACAAGTTAATAAGTTAGCATGTAGAAAAAGAAAGCAGTTTGTTTGTAGTTATTTAAATCCTAAATAAACAAAATTCAAAAAACATCAAAAGGAGCAGCACACTATAATCAACAACAAGATTTCTTTTTAAACTTAAGATTGTTGAGCTTGATATTTAGCTTTAGCTTCTTCATATCTTTTTTTATCAGCTTCAGCTTTCTCCTCATAAGGTTTTCTACCTTCTGGAGATAATTCTTTCCATTTTTCACCTAAAAGTTTACCAACTTGACCAAAAGAGATGTTTGGGTTCTCAGCTCTAACAACGTCTCTTGTCTCGTTTGCGAAAAACATGTAAGCAGACAAAGATCTTTTTGGAGCGTTTGGATCTTTCTTCTTTCTGGTGACTTTAGCTGGTTTAGATGATGGGGCCATTGTTCAATTATTTAATATAAAAGATTGTAGCTGTGTTGTTAGTTAGTAACGAAATAAAGAAAACAACAAAAGGATTCTGTAACATTCTTATAAAATCTGAATGTGAGCAACGCGACTTTGTTTAGAAATCATTGGAAATGATTGAAAAAAGCGCGTTGCTGCCGTTTTGGGCAGTTCTGTCGTCAACAAATCTGAAAAACACAGCTCAATCTGCTGCCACCACTGCCATTTTGGGTAATTGGAATTGGAATTGGAGTTGGAATTTTATTTGACCACGAGGAAATGGCAGCTCCCAAGGTTTCCAGCGTGGAAGTTTGCTTTTGAGCGGTGGTGTGCACTTCGAAGGCTGGGAGGCAGGAGAGGAATGTTGAAAGGGAGGTGGAGGTGTGGATGGCTTGCTGTTGGTGTTGATGTAGTTGCTGAGTGTTGTCGTTGTTTCGCAGTGTTGCAGTGTTGTTGTTGTGTGTGTATGTAACAAAACAAATACATAACCACAGCAGAAGTAAACAACCTGAACTACTACTATAATAGCATAAACAACAACTCACCCAAATCCCTTGTTCCAGGAGCAATTGAGCTGGGACAAGCAGTGGCGACAGTCCCTCGCAGTGCCTGTAGCTGTTGAAGTGGCAGATGTTTGTTCGCAGAATCCTGGAATTGTCAGAATTAGTGGCACTCACTGTTTGTTCAGTCTTAACTAAGAAGCAATTTCTACTATGTAAGTTTATAGTGAGGGTTGTTAAGTTAAGGAATTTATTTTATAGGGGCCATTTTGTTAGCAGTTTTTTTCATGGTGAAGTTTTTTCTTATGGTGGTGGTGTGGCGGGTGGGGTAACAGCTAGTTTTCTAAGTGGCGGTTACTTAAAAGGGTAAATTTCGGGGTGGTTGTTGTTTTTTCTGCTGTTTTTTAAGTCGGAATCATTTACAGACAGACAACCCGCCCTACAAGGGTAACCTTTATACTTATTTCAATTTATCTTAACTATGTACAACTATACTGAATCACTACTGTTCTTGAATCTATCATACACCACCATGCTCTCTGGTGCTAGTCCTTGACTCTGCACATACTAAAAAAAAAGGTTAGTTGTTATATTACCCAAAAACAAGTATATAAAAAGAGATTTGATTGACGTACACTTCCAATGACAATGTTTGCTTTATAAAACTTCCCAACACATCTATCAATACAAACTGTTTCTCCCTTGTTTAACTCTCCTTCTCCATACTCATCAGGTATGCATTTATTATGACATGTTCGTAGCATACTATTTGAAGTTAGTCTTGATCATAATCATTTATATAAATGAAATCACTCACTTGTTAAATGTATGAGCCATTGCATCAAACTGAACTTCTGCTAATTTGATCTTTTCTGGATCTGCTTCTTGGTTCATAAACGCAGACTGCAGTATAAACGACATCTTTTCTTCCCTCCTTCTTCTCTTCTGTCTTCTTCTCTTCAATTGAACAATTTTCACCTAAATTTCATCATGAAGAAAAAAAAAATATAAATTTTAAAACTTCCTTCTTTTTAACCACAACAGACAGATTCGACAAGATGCACGTTCTTTTAACCAACGACGATGGTCCATTAAACGATCTCACTTCCCCATACATCAAATACCTGGTCGATGCAATTAAAACTTACACAAATTGGAAATTATCAATCGTTGTACCAAATACTCAAAGATCTTGGATCGGTAAAGCTCATTTCGCAGGCAAAGACTTAACCGCATCGTTCATATATCCAACTGATGAAGGTAACACTTATAAAGGTCCATTCCCAACTCCACAACAACAACTGATCGATGATGGTGCCATTGAATGGTGTCTACTGGATGGTACCCCGGCATCATGTTCTGATATTGGTATTCATCATCTTTATCAAGAAAAAGGTCCCGTGGATTTAGTCATCTCGGGACCAAATTTTGGTAGAAATTCAACAGCGTTGTATATCACATCATCAGGTACAGTGGGTGCTGCGATGGAAGCTGCGTTAACTGGTGTTAAAGCTGTTGGATTAAGTTATGCTTTTGAAAATAGAGAAGTTGATCCTATTGTTACTGCGGAGGCTGCTAAAATTTCAGTTAAATTGATTCAATATTTATATGATAATTGGAATTCCGAGGTGGATTTATATTCAATTAATATTCCATTAATTGAATCATTGAAATTAAATGAAACAAAAATTCAATTCACCGAGATTTTAAATAATAAATGGGGTTCAATTTTTGCTAAAGATACTAACCTTGTTAAAAATGGAGACTCAGAAACAGATATTATTGATTCATCGAGCTCAAATCAAATTCAATTTAAATGGAACCCTAATTTCCATACTGTTCATAATTCAGTTTTAGCTTCAAAGGCTAAAAATGAACATAATGATGGTGTCGTGTTATTAGATGGGGGTATAAGGTACGTGAAGACTTTAGATAAAAAACACTTTTTGGTTAAAAAACTAACTTTTTTTTTTTTTAGTGTTACACCTTTAAAGGCAATTTTTAAAGATGTTAAGATCACAGGAGAAATTAAATTATCAGAGTAAGTTGAAAAAAAAATTAAGATTCAATTATAATCCACATGTTTGATATATGTTGTTTATAAATCATGTTCAATTTAGTTTTTGTTTTTGTTTTTGTTTTGTTTTTTTACACAAGAAATTAACACGATCTTTCTTTCAATGTAGTAACAAAGAAATCACCAATGGAATCAATTTATCGATTGATTCAGATTCATACATTTATCCAGCATTATTGCAATCAATTCAAACACATTTACCAAGAATCCCAATCATCTCCAATGATCAAGTTTCAACAACTAATAAAGTTTTCCAATTTGGTGATTATGAAGAATTAGATTTTGATAGAGTTATGTCAGATCCGAATTATTTAATTAATTCTTTCATTTATAGGAAAGCCTTGATTAGAAAACATCATTTAGCTCATACAATTCATTCATATGTTGTTAAACATCCCGAATCAATCTTGGTGAAGGCAACACCAGAAACTTTTAATCTTGAAGTTGATTACGCAGAGTTTTTAGATGAAGCTTTAGATGAGGCGTATGAATTAAGACAAGAATTGGAATTGGGGAACAAGACATGGATCTTAAAACCAAGTATGAGTGATAGAGGTCAAGGTATTAGAATTTTTAAGACTATTGATCAATTACAACAAATTTTCAATGAATTTGAAGAAGATGATACTGATGATGAAGGTGAATTTAATTATACTGAGTCGAATCATGGGGTTATCACATCCCAACTAAGACATTTCGTGGTACAAGAGTACATGTGTAATCCATTACTGTTGTCAAATTATAATAATAAAAAATTCCATTTTAGAACTTATGTCTTGGTTAATGGTGCCATTAAAGTCTATGTTTTCAAGAAAATGTTGTCACTATTTGCATTATCAAGTTATAAGAACCCACAAGAAAATAATGATGATGGTATTGATGAAATGATCGAGATGTTTGGACATTTAACTAATACGTGTTTACAAGGTGAAGAAGCAGCATTGAAAAATAAAAGTGTTGTTGAATTTTGGGATCTTGTTGGTGTTTCCAAAGTTGAAAAATCACACATTTTCAATCAAATTTGTGAAATTGTTGGTGAAGTTTTCAAAGCTGCTGTTAGTGTTGACAAAATGAATTTTCAACCTTTAAGCAATGCATTTGAAATTTTTGGGTTGGATTTTTTAGTTGACGAAGATTTAAATGTTAAATTATTAGAAGTTAATTCATACCCAGATTTTAAGCAAACTGGTGAAGATTTGAAAAATTTGATTTATGAGTTATTTGATTCAGTTGTGGAAACTTGTGTTGTTCCTTTCTTTGAAAATTCAACAGCTACTAAAGAGAATGAATTATTAGTTAAAGTTTTAGATCAAGATACAAATAATTGGTAAGATTAATTAATTGATGTGTATAATATAAATTACTTATTTTTTCTTTTTCTTATCATCATTATTTGTAGTTGGCAACCCAGCAGCAAGCGCGGCAGCTTCTTTCTCTTGTTGATATAAATCAGATTCATCCGGATCTCCATTCATTTCTTTTGCCCAACTGAATAAAGTTTCTTTTAATTTTTGAGCTCTAACTATTCCATTTCTTATTGAAGTTAAATTTCTAATATATTCTTCATTTCTTTGTACTGCAATTTCAGATAATTGTCTAATTTCATTAGCTATTTCTGGTGTTAATCCACAATTTGGATCAATTTTTAACGCTGGTAATGCAAAAAATGGATCAATTTCTTGAGTTGATTGTCTTCTTGTTATTCTTTTATCGTCTGATTCTTTTTGATCGTCTGATATTGATGCTGTTACGGTTGTATTGATTGATTCTTCTTGTGATATTGCTGATAATTCAGTTGGGATTGTTATATCTGGTAATTGTAGTTCATTTTCTAATAATAAACTTGAATCTTCACCCATAAATAAATCCAAAATTGATGACAATTTATTAACTGTCTCTTGTTCTTTTTCAATTGTTTCTATTGTTTGTTGTGCTAATTTTTTCAATATATCAGTGGTATAAGTCTTGGAGATTGAAGGTCTAGTAACTAAATCTGTTTGATTTGATATTGGTGCAAGTATTTTCTCCAAATCAATTTGGTTATAAGGGTTCAAATCATCTTCATCTACATCTTCATCATCCGGGATAACTGCTTCTCCATCACTGTTTAAACGAGGACCAGTGAATTTACCATCTTTATAAACTTCATATTCATAAGTTGATTGTTGGTAGTTATAAGTATCAATTCTTCTTCTTTTCAAATTAAGTTCATTTTGAGAGCGACTATACTGTATCAAGTCAGTTGTATCTGCATCGTTGTTTAACCCATTTATCGTGTCTCTATGAACTTTTTCAGCACCTTCTTTCAATTTGTTTCCCCTGTTTGAAGATTCACCAGAGATCTTCCCTATGGTTGTTACTGTGGTGTTTTTCAGCTTGCTTGAGAAGGCTTGAATATATGCTTGTTCTTGGATGTCCTTTGTCATTGTCGAGTTTCGTTTCAGTTGGTTGGTCAGTCAGTGTAATCTCAATTCAATGGTCAAAATGTAATTGAATTTTTTCATCATTTCATAAATTTTTGTTTATGAAAATTGTTGACTTTCGAGTTTAAATAGATGAGAGTATGACAGTTGGTGCTTTGTAAGCTATAGCATTACAAGAGATTACCATATGGCAAGAGAGTTGATATGATAGGAGGATAGAGAGTGATTACTACCCAGGGTTAATTTATCCAAGATAACTGTAAAGTCTTCAGTTCAGTTTATTTCAGAGCATCTCACATTCTCATAGCAGTGGGTTTCACGTCTAGGCAGTTAGTTGATGGATCTTCAACGTGTTGAGCTTTAGCTGTTACTGGACGTCGCATGTACACAATTTGGAATGATGACTTCACTTATTATTATAACTACTGCTCAGCTAGGACATTTTTACTGTTTTCAGCGAGTTGATTTTCCTGAAAAGTTACACAAAGTATTTATTTGCTATGAATTTGTGTCAAATTCAGTTAAGGACAAAATTATGAGAGAACAATATTCCTTTGATTACAAAGGCAGCCAAGTCACTGAAACAACAACCGGAAATATATCACAACATCAATTACTACAATGACTTTAAGACAAAATAATCCATTTAGGGACAACTTCGTTGATGATAATCAAAACATTGAAAATCCACATATGGATGATTTGAATCAACCAATCCTACGTCCTCCAGCACTGTATCACATTAATGACAATAACCATCATAACACAAATGACAATAACCATCATAACACAACCAACCAGAACTCACAACGCAACTCCCATAATAGGTCACTGAATCTGAATTTTAATGCTGGTGTCACAACCTCCCATTTCCCTTATCAAATTTACAATCATTTTAAACAAAAGAAATCAATTGATTATAATTACCATCCAGTTTTGGTGAACAAATCGTTCTATAACTCTTTTTTGGAATATAACAAAAACATAAAGGAAGAAGTTGACATAGATATATTGAAATTCCATGTGAGAATATTGATAAAATCATATTTTACTACTTTGACCGATGATGAAATTGAGAAATTGGAGGCTTTGATGAATTCTACAATTGACAATTTTGACATTGACAAATATATTTCAGATAAAATTACAACTAGATCAAAAGTTGTTATTGATTTCTTGTCATCAAAAGTTTTAATTCAAGAATTACCAAATTATAATAGTCTATATAAAAAGAGAAAATACTTTAATTTTGGTATCTGGGGTAGATATTGGAATTTTAGCTACTGGTATATTGTAAATATTAAAGGGTTTGATTCTATGAGGGCTATTAAAGAGTCTATCAAGTATGCTTTCTTGCCATTCACACGGTCTTTAGAGCAAATACGTTGGTTTACATCACTGATGATTGATAATTTGATCTTTTTAGAACGAAATTTTCCCCTAATGTTTTATACAATCATTCCAATTATAATTAATGACTTGATATCTAGTGATGAAAATAGTTTAATTGGTGATAGAAAATTTGGTTGGATTTGGAGATTAATTAGAAACACTATTCTTCAACTGTTCATTCCAGAGGCACAACTTTCATTTATTGAAAAATTTTCTAGAAGCTTCTATCAAATGGTGGTAATTTGTTTGGTGTTGTATTTATACAATACTAAGGTACAAGATTAGATTTACACTTCGAGGTTAATTGCCCTGGATCATTTAGTTCTGAATTTTGATATTAATTCATACGTCTTGATTCATTTACTGGCTAGCTGAACATTTAGTTAAAATATTATGATATTATGATGATTCCATGTAGTTGCCATTGTCTTTCAAAATTTACCTATCAATGTTACCTGTTAAACTAAGTGGTGCTGACTTCTACCACAGTAAGTAAGTACTAATTAGTAGTGAATAGAACTCTTCTAGCTCAAGTCTTGTACTCGAATTACCTAAAAGTTGTTACGCGCAACAAAACACGAAATTTCTTGAGACGCGTCTTTCAATTAAAAAGATTTTTATTCATTCCAAATTCATTTCTTCAACAATTAAACAACCAAAAAAATAACAACTGAATTGAAACCAACAAAGAACAACATATACAAAAGGAAAACAAAATGTTTGAAGCCAAATTTGACGAAGCTGCCCTATTAAAGAAAATCATCGACGCGTTCAAAGACACAGTTCAGCTATGTAACTTCAACTGTTCAGAACATGGAATCACTGTACAGGCCGTTGACGACTCTCGTGTCTTGCTAGTGTCATTATTAATTGGACAAGACGCTTTTTCAAGTTACAGATGTGACAGAAACATCACTTTGGGTATTGACCTATCTCATTTCAGTAAGATCTTGAAATGTGGTAATAACTCTGATTCTTTAACTTTACTTGCTGATGAAGAACACCCAGACTCAGTGATGGTTGTTTTTGAAGACACCTCAAAGGATAGAATCTCAGAATATAAACTGAAATTGATGGATATTGAATCTGATTTCTTGAACATTGATGATATGGATTATGATTCAGTTGTAACTATGCCATCTATGGAATTCCAAAAGATCTGTAGAGATCTTTCACAATTATCAGACTCTCTTACAATTTCAGTTACAAAAGATACAGTTAAATTTGTCTCTGAAGGTGATATTGGTTCTGGGTCCGTTGTTGTTAAACCATTAACTGATTTAGATAAAACTGAAAATTCTGTTAAAGTTGATTTAACTAAACCAGTGGATCTAAGTTTTGGTTTGAAATATTTATTGGATGTTATTAAAGGTTCTTCTTTATCTTCAGCAATCACAGTGAAATTAGCTGCTAAGACACCAGCTCTTTTTGAATTCAAACTATCTTCTGGTTATTTACGTTTCTATTTGGCTCCTAAATTCGATGAAGACGAATAAGCTCCAAATGACCAATTTAATTCAATTCAATAAATAACTACTTCTATTAACCAGTCATGTAGTTCTTTTCTTTCTCTTTATACAATTCTTTCTAAAAACCCAGATCGTTGTGTCGCTTTCTTAGTTATTGGTAATATCAATCTAAAGGCATCGTGCTGGTTCAAATAGTATCGATACAACCTCTTTGTCCGCACAAACCCCATATTCTCATACAGACCAATAGCAGTCAGGTTCACCACTTCTGTCTCCAGCATGATCTCGTCAGCTCCAGCTTCAATCATCGCACTGATATTTTGTTTCACCAAACTCTTCGCAATTCCTCTGCCTCTAAACTCTTTCTCCACTGCCAGCATACCAATGTAGCCTCTCATCCTCACGTCTCTGTGTGGTTCCAGCTTGCTCACAATCACTCCCACCACCTTCCCATCCTCTGTCTTCGCAAGATGGCACAAGTTGGGCCATTGGTTCAGGAAAAAACGGTACACATAGACAGAATAAGGCTCAGAAAGGTCTTCTGCTATCAGCTTCCTCAGCGCATCAAACTCCTGCTGGCTGTCCATGTCCAGCTGATGGTAGCTAATTATATCATCACCACTCATCTCTCTCTTTTTCCTATTCATACTGACGATAATATGTATAAATAGTGAGAAAATTCATTTTTTTTGCAAATATAAACAGAAAACAACAACAAATGAATGAATTGACGCTTTACAACGCACACAGCGGGGCGGCTGCTCTGATAAACAAGCATCTTGTTGTGTCACTGACAGAGCTGAAAAGACACTGCTCAACTGCTTTCAAAATCCCTCTACAACAGCTTTTCATCATCCTCCCCAATGGCGACAAATTGAAAACATTAGCACAATTCGAATCAACAAACAAATTGTTTGTGTTTGATCGGTCTTTCTTCAGTATAGAGCATCATAGTCCAGAGCTCTTGCAAAAATACACTTTCATACATCATTCAATCCAGCCCATTCAGTCACCTTTGGTTGATATCAATATTAATGAAATTGAAAATACAGAAGATAACAACAAAATACGGCAACTTATTGGGTTTTTAACCACACACATGGGATGGACCGCAGCAATTGAGTCCGATTCACAACTAATTCTGAAAAATATTATTGATTTATGTGAAAAAATCCATAATTTATTAATTAGTTTTAATGTCGTTAAACAATATTTCCAGAATTATTGTGTTAATATTGGTCAGATTTATAAGAAAAGTTGTGAATTATTTACCAATTTACAGCATCAATCATTAGTCGATCAATGGGAAAATTATTTTAGTGAAGTCTTACAGAAAATTCAACAATTTACCTCTAATGAATTATTAAGTGATCTATTGAATTATCAAGATTTGAAAACAAATGAGGTGAACAGTAGGAATATAACGGAAGTGATAACAACAGAATTTAGCACATCAGAACAGAATCTAACCGAGAGTGATGATTTAACTAAATCTGTTGAGTTGGAATTTAATTTGTTACAAGACAACGTTATGACAAATCTACCAAATAAAGGTGAATTGAATGATGAATTATCAGAGATCTCATTATTATCAAATAAAATTAAGTTGGATATCAAAACAGCGATGAAATTAGCTGACTCACCTTCAAATGTTGATAAAATTTTGAAAATATTTGCAAATCATAAACTAAATTTCATTAATGTCATTTATGATTCATCAATGAAACTCAATAACACTTATAATGACCTTAAATCCGTTTACAATGATTTACAATTAACCATGGGGAATTTTTTACAAAAATTGTCATCATCTCAATATCAAATCATTCTCTTAAAAGATCATTTGAAATCAATCACTACTAACATCCAACTATTACAGTCTTATGAATCACAATTAGCACAAACAATTGATCTACCACTACTATACGGATTATTAATAATAGAGCAGATAAGAAGAGATGAATGGTTAGCTAAATTGAAATCACTAGCGTCATTAACAAATGAAAGTTTCGCAAATCTAAGAGAAAATGAAGTCAAATTAAGATCTTCATGGATTGATAATTTTGGAATCATTTTAGAGTTATTTCAAGATGAAATTTTCAAAAATTTTGCTCAATATGATTCTATAGAAAATTTTGATGTTAATATTTCATCATCACAAGAATCTTCCAAAATCAATCAATTTAATAAGAAAAATTTCATTAAATATTTGGAAACTTTACAAAAATTACCAATTAATAAAGATATCATCACAATTTTACAGAAAAATTACAACGAAATACCAATCAAATTATCAAATTTAAAATTATTCGAAATAAACAACAATTCATTAGAGTTAATCAAAAGTTATAAATCACAAATCAAAAATTTGGAAAACCAACTTTTTCATCATCAGTTAAAATCAAATAATCTGTCATTACCAAACAACTCATTAGAAATTTCAAGATCTCCATCACCTACATATTCATCAAACAACGAGTTAAACGATTTAAAATATGAAAATTTATCAATTTTGAAAAATTTAAATAAACAAAAAGATATAATTGAAGTTTTGAAAAATGAATTGAATGTGATTAAAACAGACTTGTTTAATAAAGATAATGAGGTGAAAAATTTGTTGGAATCAATTGATGATATAAAAAATCAAAATTTAAATGAATTAAATAAATTGAATTTAAAATTGGTTAATGGATTTAAATATAAGTATGAATTAGAAGAATCTAATAGAAAAATTGAGATGGATATCAAAAACAAAGAACTGGAGATTGAAAAGATTAACACAGTGATGAATGGGTTAAATGAAGAAATTAAAGGGTATAAATTGCAACATAATGAATTGAAATTGAGTTATGCTCAATTAGAGAAAGAGAAAAATCTGTTGATTGATGACAAAAAAAGGAATGATAAACTAATAGCACTAAAGAGTCAAGAGATTGGTGATTTTGAAATGAAAAACAAGGAGCTACTAGATGAATTAACTGTATTTAAACAAAAAAATGATGTTTTGGAAAAAGATTTGGTGAAATTTAATGAAATGAAGTTGAAAATTGATGAGTTATTATCAGCCAATAAACAAATTGATGAGTTAAAGAATGAGAATGGTAATTTGAGAAAAGATTTAGTAGAGATTGATAAGCTAAACTTAAGAATTAAGGAGTTGAAACAAGAATTGAATGAATTGGATTTGATTAAGAATGATAATATGAAACTTAAAAAGTCCAATTCTCAGATTCCTGACTTGAAGAACAAAATCTTGGAATTAAATGAAGTTTCATCCAAATATGATGAATTAAAATTACAATATGATGAATTGATAACAGCAAATGAAGAAATCCCCAATCTTCAAAAACAAATTGAAGAGTTGAAAGAATTAAATTCACAAAAGAGAGAAAATTTATTATTAAAACAACAAGATTCTGAGATTAATGAATTAAATCAACAATTAGAACAATTGAAATTAGAAAATAAAGATTTTGCCAATTTACAAAAACAATTTGATGAATTAAAACAACAAAATGAATTATTAAAAGTTGAAAATGAGGAATTGAAATCTCAGATGAGTGGCTTAATTAAATTACAAAAAGAAGTTGAAAACTTGAATCAATTGAACTCAGAATTGACGGCCAAAAATAAGGAATTCAATGATCAGATTTTAGAATTGAAACAAGATTTGAACAAATTCAAAGATTTAGATAAACAATTTAACACACTAAAAGATGAAAATTCAGAATTAACTAAAATGAAAATTTCCAATGAAACAAGTATTAGTAAACTTGAAACAGATTTAAATTTCATTAAAATGATGAAAGAAGATTTATTAGAAAATATGTCAAATAGAGAAAATGAATTTGCTAAAGAGAAAGCCATAAATCAACAAGAGATTGAAAATTTGAAAAATAAAATTGAAGAACTAGATCAAAATCATAATAACAAGAGTAAAGATACTAGTTTCAAGAAGATGGTTTTGAATTTGATTTTGATTTTAAATTCAATAATTTTGAAAACCAATAAATTGAATGAATTGTTATTCACCAATTATCAAATTTTCTGTACAAGTTTGAAATCAGTTGGGTTACTACCAATAAAGATAAACGGTGGTGAAGTTAATATCATCAGAGTCAAAGGTTTGAAAAAATTAGCTCCTGGTAATAAGTTAGAATTGAGTTTAAACCTAACGAAGGAATTTACTGAGAATAACGTTGTTATAGATATGCAAGGAGATGTCTCTAAGACAATGGATTGGATTCAAGAATTAGATCAAGATTTAATATCAGATATAGATCAAATCAATATTGCAGGTGATGTTGACTCGATGGAAATTGAGAAAATTTATGAACAAATAATGGATATTTTTGAATTTGATAAATTTGAAACTAATTTTGGTAAGTTTGTTGACGAGGTTAGTAATTTGAATGAACAATACTCGTATCATATAAGTAATAGATTCAAGGAAGTTGAAACATTAGCAAAGAAAACCATTAAGGATAATAAAAAATTGAAAAAAGCAGATTTATTATTAGTTAAGAATAATGGATCTGGTGAACATGGTACTGCTGATGATAAGATTTCAATTAAGAATTTCAGTGAAGGAGATGCTGTTTTGTTTTTACCAACTATTTTCAATGAGCACGAAGGGGGTGATGATAATAGTGGTGGTGGTGGTGGTGGTAAAAATAAGAAAATTTGGGCTGTTTTCAATGTGTTAGGAGATCATAAATATATCTTGAAGAACAAGTTGGGTAAGACTAAGGGGAAAGAGTGGATCATAGGGAAGTTGTTGAGTATAGAGAAGGCGAATGGTGGGAATGAGAAGGAGTTTTGGGTTACAGCGGAGGAGATTAATGAACTTTAATGAACTTTAATGAGGTAATTTGATGATATGAAATTTCAATTATGTAGTTTTTTTGTTGCTGTTTTTTGATCAACCATTGAGCAAAGATAAATAGAGTGTCTACTGTATGAGTTTGATGTGTCGTTGCTTCATAACTTTCTAGCTCAAAGATCAATTTGATTGAAAAGTTTAAGCATCAAATTTCTTACTGATAAAAAAAAAACACAAAAGCAAAAAAAAATTGTCGATAAAAAAGATTGTTTGATTGAAAGTTGAAGAAGAAAGAAAGATGGCTGCCTCTCCAATCAGACAAGAAAACGTCGTGCAATACGTGCACGTCCCACCACCATTACCAGAAACACAGAAATCAAATGTCATTTCCCAAAGTATGCCAATGGCTGCTATGTTCATGAAGTGAGTGATTTACATAAAAAAAACATTTGATTTGATTGAACCGAAAGACTAACAACTGATAGAAACAAGTGAGTGTTGTATGAGTTGAATCACTGTGACCATCACTAACAATATAGATTTCTTTCATGGTTTTCTTTGTTTCAAACTGTGGGACAAGTTTTAAGTGAAGCTGGTTCTTCCAACAAAGAAGAAGGAGCATTGACTCCAGTGTTTCGTATTGGGTGAGTGATATCATCTATTATTAAGTTTTTTACCATTGCGGTTGGAATACTAACCTTTTTTTTCTTCTTCTATTCAGAATGGTTCTTGTTGGTTTAGTTGTTTGTTACATGGAAGTGAGTTTTGATAGATCAAAAATAGTGAATAAAGCCTAATACTAACGTCTTTTTAAGTTGATTATGCCAACTCCTGTTTTGACTGCTAAGAAAGCTGTTGAGGCTGCTACTACCCAATAAATTGTTTTTATTGTTGAATAAATATATGATCTGTTTACTATTATTAAATCTAAGTTTTATAAATCCTTTATGAAGTCTCTATTTTAGAATGTATCAATTATAACATCAAAGCCTATTCAGTTCCAATATCTTCATTCCATTCAGCTGGTTTTTCAGCAATGAATTTAGCCATTAATTCTTTACATCTATCATTATCCAAATTAACAACTTCAATTCCACGTTGTTTCAAGTATTCTTCACCACCAAGGAAAGTGGTGTTTTCACCAATAACACATCTCTTGACACCGTACATGATCATAGCACCAGTACACATATCACATGGAGATAAAGTGGTATACATGGTACAATTCTTGTAAACATTACCTTTCAATCTACCAGCGTTCTCTAAAGTTGAGATTTCACCGTGTAAAGTAGCTGAACCTTTTTGTAATCTCATGTTATGACCTCTTCCTAACACGGTACCGTCTTCATGGATCAAAGCACCTCCGATTGGAACACCACCTTCAGCATAACCTTAAGCAACAAAAAAAAAAGTTAGTTTTTTATTCATAATCTCGTGATAGACGGAAAAAAAAAATGATTACCTTTTTCTGCCTCTTCGATGGCGATCTGCATTCCTTTAACGTCGTCAAATGGCATTTTTCTTGATTCTCTTTCTTCAGTGTCTTCTTATAAATTGTTGAAAAGAAGAAAGATTTCAAGATCTCTCGGTTATTTCTTTTTCGGAGTTTTTTTTTTCTCTTCAAGATTTGAAAAATGTTTGGATGAAAAGCAGATAAGAAACGAAACAGTTTGATGAGTTGATTAGTTGATCAGTTTACAAGTTTACGAAGGAAGTGAAGTGAATGAACATTGAATTAAATGAATTAAATAAATAAATAAACAATTCAACTACCAAACTTCTCAATGTCCAAATCAACATTAAACATATCTTTGAAAAACTCTTCAAATGTATCAAATTTACCAACATCTGGTATCCCACCAACATTACTGAATGACCCCTGTGTAGAATTAGTCATTGCCGGTGATGCCTGATTGTTTCCTCCCATTAAATTACCTGAATTAACTGGTGTACTACCTGCATTCCCATTATTATCTTGATTATTATTATTAGTGCTTTGATTATTATTATTATTCCCACTAGTGTTAATATGACTATCCCTAACTGAACTAGTTGAAGGCTTGGAAAATGAATTTCTCATCTTGAAATAATCACTACTAAAATCATTTGAGATTTCATCATGTAATGGCGTAAAATCTCCAAAATCTTGTAATGATCCATTGAAAACATCTGTTCTATGATGTGGATTATGATGTGACCCAGCTGTTGAATTACCCATATAATAATTGCCATTGTTACCACCAAATTCACCGCCGTTTGGAGTTCCATGATTTGATGATTGATTGTTGTTTTCAAATAATCTTCTCTCACTACTATCAACTAAACTTTTAATGATCTTACCAACTGTATCGGTAGCATCATTTTTCTTTTCTCCAATATGATTCAAATGCCAATATATTTTGGAGATTAAATTCAATGCTTTATTTCTAGTTTGTTCTTTTGTCTTATTCAAGAAATCATATAATGTGAAACATGCATAAACTACTTGATTCAATTGGAAAGTTGGTGATCCACGAACCAATGAGGTGGGTAATTCCAAAAATCTATTCAGTACGGCAAATGAATAATGACACGCGGTTTGATACGCAATCTCTAAATATTTATCTATTCTTGAATCTTTACTAAAATATTTTGAAAATGAACTGATAAATCTTCTTGATAATATAACATGATAGAATTCAAAACTAAACATTAGCACATTGGAGGTATCATTATGAATTAATTCTTCCCATTGTTGTAACCAATCACTTAACTCGATAAATTTGAAAATCTTGATCCCATTCTCCAATATCTTAATGTCATTTCTCTTGATAACTTTAACAAATAGATCTCTTTGATAAAACAGTTTATGAACCAACACTGCAACATTAATCTCTGCAAATTTAATATTATCCTCGATATTACTTCTTGGATACTCGACAGCTAATTCACATAAATCAAAATAATCCTCGGAAACCATAAACGGTCTTCCTGTACCAATACTATATTGTAAATGACATGCACATAATGAATTCAAGATTCTCAAATGGAACAAATCAGTTGGCAAATATTCCTGCTTTTTACAACGATCTTTAATCCCTGTGAAATTAATGGCAATCATGATATGTTGAACCCCCATCCCAGACATTATCCATCCATCCAAAGGAGGCTGATGAGGTTTCCTTGCAATATTATAAAGTGACACATAAACCAATGCCTCTATATCATGATCTGTTAACGGGGTAGTTAATAATGCAGTACCAATTAATCTTCTAACAATCCAATATAATTGTTTTTGTTCTTCAACGTATTGATAATTTTCATCAAAACACATAGCTAATAACACAAACACAGAAGTTATAAAAGGATGTCTCAAGACGTATTCATTAGAGATTTCCCTTAACCCACCAGGCATGATCCAAAAATGTGCAGTTTGTAAAAAAGATTTTGATAAAATTAAACATAAATCTTTATGTTGTTCATAAAATTTTAGGAATTCTTGACATGATTCTTTCAATGGAGAATATCTATCAACTCTTTTAAATAATCTTGAATCAATTCTTGAAATCAAATTCAATGGAGCATTATAAGTTGAATTATCTAAATAATTTGATTTTTGAACGTTTAAATGTTCAAAGATTCTATAATCTAAATTAACCGAACTTTCATCGATTTTCCTTTCCACGGTTTTAACTTTCATCTCATTACATAAAGCATCTAATTTCCCCAACACATCTTTCAATTGATTTTCAACTTTAACTAAACGATCAGAACTAATTGAACCAGTCAAATTATTTTCGCCGGAATTATTTAATTCTTCAGCTTGAGCTTCTGCAATACTGGAGCTAATTTCATCAGCACGATCTTTAGTCAATGAACAATCCATCTTAAGGACATTACATCTATGACATTTCCCAACTATTGGTTCAAAATCACATCTTGTTTTTAGTTTTCGACATGATTGACAACTGAATGTTTTTCTTTTTCTCTTTGTGATGGTTCTTTCAGCGGTACCTGACTCGCTGGCTGTTGATGTAGTTCTTTTCTTCATTTGATTAATATTATTATTAGTATTATTTTCGGTAACGGATGTACTGTTGATATTTTCAGAAACAACAACTTCCACACTAGAATTTGACGATGACGGTGGTGGTGTTACTCTAACAGCACATTCCTTTTGCACAATGTCCTCAGAACCAGCTTCGGACTTCTTATTCATTTCAAAGGAAAAACTGCAAAACGAAGAAGATTTAATTAAGAAAAAAATTTGAATGATTTATAAATAATCAAGTTTATCTCCACTATAATATTATATGGTCACCAAGTTTAATATAATGAATGATAAATAGAATGAATGGATTATGAAAATGAATTGCAAAAGAAATAATAATCCTAACCTCCAAGAATCTGAGTCAAAGCTTATCGCACCACACAAATCACAATCAATTCAAATCTTGATTAACTTTGAACAACAAACGCTTGTAACACCACAGCCGAATCCACAGCTTGTTGCTTTTTCTTTTCTTTGAATGAGCTTGTCATGAAACAGCCAGACAAGACACAAGAATTTAGAATTAAATGCTGTGAACACCGCGGAGTCTTTAATATTTACAAATTTCGAATTTTTACAGCAGATTTGTTTTCAAATTTCCTTTTGATTTTGATTGGAAAAATAATTCAATTTGATTGGAAAATTCAAATTTCTGCTGATTTTTCGGTCAATTTTGCAAGTTTTTTGTCAGTTCTTTCTCAGTATGAGTATTCCATGTAATTGTAATGAGCTGGTGCAACTAATTTGTTTTTCCCTAGCTTAAAAACCATCAAAATTGATCAATTTCACGTTTCTCTCAAACAATTCTTTCTGCTGATAACAAAGCTTCATTTTCCGGCCGGCGGAAAACCGGCGTAGTTCTTGAGGTGTATGGATGCTTAGTAAGGAATTAGAAAGAATCTACTTATCAAGTCTGCCAATTAAACCCGGTAATCTCAGTAGCTGCCAGAAAAAAAATCTCGATTCTCATGTTTAACCTACAACAACTCAATGTTAAAGTTATTAATATTCTCATTATTAATCAATTAAATTATTGCAAACAGATATTTAGCTAAATTATTCCATTCGATTAGATATAATTACCACAAACAAGTAATAAAATCGCAACCAAGCTCATGGAATAACTTAAAACATTACTTCCATTTTTAACAACTTTGGATTTTGCATCATCTCCAACAGTACCACTACCTTCTGAATCATCAATAATTGAAATATTTTCATCTAAAACTGTACCATCTTGATCATATTTAATAACTTGCTGTTTAGTTCCAGAAGTACAATCAATTTTACCTCCTCTAACAATAGAACCAAACTCATTAGATCCAGAACTTGAAGCAGATCCATGGGCCCATTTAGAACAATCTAATGCATCAGAAGCACTCTTAATGTATGCACTACCTTTAACCAATTTCAATTTGTTGAAAGAAGTGTCTTTAATATCACCAACAAATTTAATGGCACCTCCAATAGTAGCTAACTTGGGGAAAAAATTGATTTTAGAAATTTCACTATTATCAACAAGCATTAATCCACCACCAATATCATCAACTTGTGTAAAATCAGCTTCTTTCAAATTATGGTTTTCAATTAAACTTAATGTACCTCCAACCTTCTTCAAATTTGGAAATTTAATAGCTTCAAATGTATTGGCAATTAATTCTAATGATGCATTAACACTATTAATATTTGGTAAACTTAAATCTCTAACATCTCTAATAGTAACATTGTTTGCCCATTCTAATTCTGGTAATGAAACATATATATTTTTCGCATTGGCTGAAATTGATAACTGTTCTCTAATACCTTTAATATGAGTATTGATATTTTCTAAAAATCTATTATTATTAATGTTTAAAATATCTAAATAATCAATTTCAAAACCTGAGAACCCAATTAATGAAGTATCTGAAATGGTAATACTTCTTATAGATCTAATCCCTGAATCAAATGAGACAGTACTTAAGATTGGTAAAACTTTCCAATCAATGGTTCCAACATTAATTAATTCTGGTGCCAAAACTGAAGTTAATGAAGTTAATCTTTCTAAACCAAACACTCTATCAATTGATGAAATCTTGGATAAACTGACCCTAACTAAATTTGGTGCATTGTTGATAATAAAATCACCTGAAATCGATCTAACTGATCCGGTATCAATAATTGAACCTTCATAATCTGAAATGAAAACTGATCCATGAATATCGTCACAATCATACAATTGGGATAATTCATCTTGATTGGTAATATGATAGTCTTGAGAGCACTGAGTTGGAATGAAGTTGCCAATACTTTCATCATTTTGTGAAAAATTTTCATCTTCTGATTGTGGTGTAATTAAATCTTGCGAATTTCTAACATTCCCATTCTTTGATTCAATTTCTGCTAATGCTATTTCAAGAAAAAACAGTTAGTCTTATAATGGAGAAGATGGTAAGTTATTTGCTTTAGTTTTGTGCTTACGTTTCACTCCAACAACTGGAACTTTTGAGCTTGCAGAATTTGGTGTAATATTTGCACAATGTCCCACAGCAGATAATGCTAAAAGAATGGCAGCAATGTCTTTTGAGAACAACATTTTTAACTAATTGATGAGTTGGGTGATGATCCAGTGTAATGAACTGTTAGAAAAAGTCAATAACTTGTAACATCATAAAAAAATCTTTTTTTCCTCAAATTTAATCAAATTGGTTTTGTGTCACTTCGACTAAAATAATTCCACAAATTTTTGATCATCCCACTGAAATTTTGTTAAAGATCATCATAAACCACAAAACCAACTTTGAAAGTATTGAATTGACCACTCCTGATATCATCAAACTACACGTGACTATACGATATAGTTTTAGATAGAATCAATAAATATGTTCATTTTGAATTTTATTTAAATCACTCTAAGATATTGCTGGAGTCACCTCTTAAATGACACATTCTTAACCAAATCTCTTCTGATAATGCTTCAGATAATCCAGGTTGTGATTTCTCTGCTCTCATGAATTCTTTCACCAAATCCGTAACAGTCTTCTTGGTTTCTGATGTCTTAGCCCTAAAATGAACTCTTTTCAAACAGTGTAAAATAACATCATTAAAATAATTTATAGAGCTTAAATCAATGCAATCATTTTCCAGTTTAACGTCATTACCACTTGTTTCTAATTCTATGATTTTATCTTCAATATCGTTGATTTGTTCATGAATTATAGCAGTGTTTTGTTCCTCACAAATGTCTTCGTCTTCAAATTTATCATCATCCTTCATGAAATCATCACTGTCTGATTCTAAAATCATATTCTCTTTATCTTCATTAAACTCAAGTATATTTTCAGTCATCATATCTGGTGAAGTCAAATCAGTTTCAGATGAATCACAGTATGGATCTGTTGTACCTGGAGAACTTGAACTTATCATTTCTGTCGAATTATTATACTTGTGTTTCCCAGAGTTTGCTAAATCGTTCAATTTCAATGATCTTGATGTGAAGTTCCATTTAAAAGTTGCTTCACTATCATTATAAAGATTGTTGTTCAATTTAAATCTAGGTTTTCTAGCATTTGGTCTGTGATATAAAAACCATTCATCTTTCTGTTCAATCAATGGAACTAAATTAACGTGTCTCCGACAACTTCTGATAAATTTAGTTTTCAATAAAATGGAAGCTGAAGGTCTTGTTGATGGATTTTTGACAAGACAAAATTTGATAAACTCTTTTATTTGGTAACTATATTGAGATCCTGACAACAACGGTGCTGGTTTTTTGGGAATTTCAAATAAGATCTTCATTGGTTCATAATCGGAGTATGGTGGAGATCCTGTAATTAATTCAATAGTGGTTATACCCAAAGACCAAATATCTGCTTTCTCGTTATAACCAGATCTTCTTGTAATAACCTCAGGTGCCATCCAAAATGGTGTACCAACAAAAGTATCCTTTTTAACATTAGTGGCAGTGATTTGTCCTGAAACTCCAAAATCTGCTAATTTAACATTTCCATTGCTAGTTAAAAGAATGTTTGCAGATTTAATATCTCTATGAATTTTTCTTTCTGAATGCAAATAATCCAAACCTTTCAAAGTTTCGCGTATGATAAAACAAACAACCTCTTCATCTAACTTTTTATGACATTTCAATAAATCTGCACATGAACCACCTCCACAAAATTCCATAACAATCCACATATTAACATCTTTTAAAAAAGTCTCACAATAATTTGTAATGTATTTTGATCTTAATTGAGATAAGAATGAAATTTCTTGGACTAAGACATCAATTTCATCATCAGTTTCTTCAAGGTTAACAACTTTTATAGCAACGATTTTGTTTGTTTTTTTATCAAGACTAGTAAAATGTTAGTAAATTACCTAGCCTAAATATTTTTTTTTTTCCACATACGCTTTATAAACATCACCAAAATTTCCTCTCCCAACACATTCTTGAATATCATAAATTTCAGAAGGATCAATGTTTTCAGTATTATCAGTGGAGCTCAACTCCATTCTTTAGAATTATCAAGTATTAAAACAGAACAGAAGAAATGAATTATGAAACTAAAACACAAACAGAATCAAAAAAAATCAACACAATTGAATTATTGAAGTGGTTGGTTATGTAGCCTTAATGGTGTTGTTGAATTTCAAAGCAAATAGTAGCAGATGATAAGATTGACTAGAAGAATTGGCTGAGCTGAAATCTATAATGAGAATTCTTCTATAGTGGTTTTATGAAAAAAAAAATTAATGTTTAAAAATTCAAATCAGTATTGATAAGCGTTCACTGTGAGAAAGAATTGAAATTGGAATTATGTGGAAATCCTGTAATTTCCAATCATTTTGAAACACAAAATCAAAGAACTCCATTCCTGTTCTAAAAATGACACAGAATTGATTTTCCTCCACAAAAACCAAAAAAAAAAAAAAATCTTTCAGCCAAAGTGCCAAAAAAAATGTAATGACATGGATAAAATGGACATATTGGATTATATTTATATTGAAACAAAGACATTCAAAAGATATCTGAGTTCAAGAAATGACTAAATCATTCCAGAAATGTTGTCAACCTGAAAAACAGTCATATAACAGCAAAATCATTTTATCAAGATTTGTTATTCAATTTTGGTAGTTTCAAAAAACTCGACCTACTTTTATGTTCCTTAGACTTAGATTTCTTATTTATCTTATCAAAATCTTTTCTAAAACTTGTAATAACATTTCTGTTTTCTTGATTTTTTGAACTGGAATTCCCATTAGCACCATTGTTGGAATTATATTTGGATCCATAGATTAACAGTTGATCTGTCCAATATGCAATTTGTTTGTCATTCAATGGTAGTTTCGTATTAATTTTTTCTCCACATGGTGCATTATTTAATAGAAGTAATTGAGAAATATCAAAAATTGGATTTGCATCTGTTCCATGATAATGGTATAATGAATACTCGAACAATGATATATCAATTTTTTCTGTTGCATTGGGAAATTTTTTGGAAACGCATATATTGATGTTGGCATTATAAGCTAATGCTTTTAAAATGTTTCGAACATCAGAATTATGAATCGCTTCAATCAATAATTCATTTGGTTTAAATTCACAGGTCTTTCTGATGTATAACTTGTTCATGTATTTATTTGTAATGAAAATTTGACGTTCTTGTTGTGTAGAGTTTTTATTGATTTTTTCATTCGAATTAAATAACCCACTTTCCCAGTACTCATTAGACAGTGTATTTGAAACATTTTTCAATAATTCTTTTGATTCCAATGTAGTAAAAGATTTATCATCTAAACTCAATGATCTTATCTTGGAAATATGTGTACCTAAAGACCTATGTGCTCCTGAACAATCAATACACATCACAATTAATAAATTGATTGAAATCCAATCAACTGAATTTCTGGACCCACAATCACAACAAACTAGATTTGATTCATCAACTTGTTGTACAATTTGCAATGAGCTTGATGATCCATTTGATATCGATTCTGATCTTGGATTATGAGTATTTTTATTTGCCAATAATACTGAAGATGCAGTATTGCTATTTGAAATAGACTTTGTTGAATCAGTATTTGAATTTTTCAAAGAAGTTTGAATGGAAATTGCAACGTTCAAAGATTTCAACCAAGATTCTCTATCAACCTCATTCTCAGCTTGGAAAACTCTCTTGATATTAGTTGGAGTTATAATTTCAAAACAAAAATTTCTATCTTTGATTTTAATTTTCTTAATACATGAAAATGTTAAATCAACAGGTTCAGATCTTAAGTTTTTACCTTCTTTCCAATCAATAAATTCACTTAAAAAATTATTTTTCAAGACGATATATTCCTTTTGCCAATTTTTGCTATTTGAAACTAATGAATATAGAATCCCCTTCTTAATAACTCTTGGAGTTGGATCTTTTGCAGCAGGTTTTGGTTTATTTATGTTGTATGTTGTTAATGATGATGGTGCAGAGATACTTCCATTTGGAGTTATTGGGGTGTTGATATTTGAGCTTGATCTTGATGGGTTTGCTGAAGTGGAGCTATTGAAAAATTTATCCAATTCATTGAAATTTGTTGTATTTTCTAATTGTTGTAATTTTTGCAATTGGAGTGTATTGAGATTGTTATAATTTTCATATAAAAATTTGGCTTTTGCAATATGTTTATTGAAATTGGCGTCAACTAACATATTTTCCTTGCTGTTATTGTTTAATTCTTGAATTAAATTCCCCAAACAATTAATAAAATTTCTGATATAATAACCATTTTGTAATTCAACTAATGATTGGAAATATTTCAATCTATTAATCTCAAAATTTTTTCTTTTGTTGAAAGACGTGATATCATCTTTAGCACCATTTGAGTTATTTGTCATAAATTTATTTTGCCAATTATAAAAATCATTCAATTGATCATTGAAAATTTTCTTGTTCGAGCTGATTGCTTTCAAATCAGAATCATAGATCATTGTTAATGGGGTTATTAAATTTTTGGTGATCGAATTTGATTCATTGATATTGTTTGAAGATTGTATGGATAAAGTTGAAATTGTATCATCAATTAAATCTTTCAAATTAAGTGTATTAAACTCTGTGGATAAATCTTTCAATGAACTGATTAAACTTGACCTTATCATGGTGACATTTTTAATGGACTCATCTAATTCTTGAGATTTCTTAATTATTGGTTTTATGATTGATCTAAGATTGATCAAGTTTGATTCTAGTTCATTGATGCTATTTCTAAAATCTGGCCCATCATTCAAAAATTCATAATTTTGATCTGCAAATGATTCAATTGACAAAGTTGGAAGTTTCGGTAGATTTGATGTTGTAGATTTGATATTGAATGCACACTGTAAAAGAGTGACATTTGGTGTATAAATTATTAAGTAAAACTGTCCCGATGATGATAACAGTGATAATGGGATTTGGACATTAAAAAAATTGTTTTTTGAAGAAACATTTAGTTCTTTTTCTTTTGACGCAAAACTTTCAACAGTGGAGCCCACAAGATTCAATGATTTGAATAGTAAATATTTGGAAATTACGTTCTTATTTGAATCCAAAAATGCAAATTTAATATCATTGAAGACAGTTGATGATGCTTGATTTGAATACTGATCAATTAATGATTTCTCTAAATGAAGAGTAAAATTGAGGATATCGTTTTGATTCAAGTCTAGTAGGAAATTGAACTCATTCAAATTAGAGTTTTGAGTGAAAGTTGATACTGGAGAAATTGGTAAATTGAGAACATTTGAAGTATCAACCAGAATTTTCTTCAGCAATTGATTTGATTTATTAGTGATGTTAATCTGGGAAAGTCTGAGGTCTTTTGAAATCGACAACGGTGATTTGAAACCCTGTTCCGTACTAGTTATTTGACCCATTATTAATGTGATGTGAGTTATTTACTTATTTATGATTTGAATTTGTTAAAAAAATTGAACAATGAGTGATGAAGGGCTGAATTGTGGAGTGAAAGAGGAATTTCCAAAAATGAGTGCAGTATTATAACCTATAGTGAAACCGATTGAGTTGTTTTCAAGCCAAGCGCCGTACTGGAATACCATGAAATTTCGAAATTTGTTGAATCAAATAACTGATGATTGGTAAAAATGAGAAAACTGATTTTTTTCGCAAATGTTAGCAAAATTGCCAAAATTTATTTGATTTTTTTTTCTGGGTTTAAAAAAAAAAAAAAATTGGTTCTAGAAATCTGTCATAGCTTATTAATCAGTTACTTAAAATAGACATTTTGGCATAAAAATTCTGAAATTCCGTTTGGAGAAACAAATATCTCCCAAATACTGCCACTTTAAAACATCACGAAACTTTATCTCAAATTTCATCTCGTTGGAAATAGTGGGATGGTGGCGAATTTCTGAGAAGAAAAAATTGCCACTGGACATAAAACTTGAAGCTTGAAGATAATTCAGTAGAAAAAAAATCAAATAAACAACTACAAATAAATAAATTATAACCTGTAATATTAAGATATAACTCAAAATTATTAAAAACCTATTCTAAAATACACCAAACTTAAATAAAAAACACAAATTAACCAAATTATCTCTCAATAATTATAATGAAATGGAGTTAAATAAAGAAGATGCTTAGAATAAGAAAGCAACACCAGCAGCAACGGCAGCACCGAAAACACCAGCACCCATAGCGTTAGAAGCAGCAGCACCAACGGAAACGGAAGTAGAGTTTGAGCCATTTGAGGCGTTTGAAGAGTTAGCAGCTTGGACAGCAGCAACGGAGACTAAAGCAGCGACGACAGTTTTGAATTGCATTTTTGAATATGAGAGTGTGGATGTTTAGTATTAATCAAAAAGTTTTGAGTTGACTGAAGAAAGGAAAGAAGAAAAGAGAGAAAACGAAGTTGCACAAAGTTTATCAGGGAAAATTATGGGTTTATATAATTTTCAGGCGATTTGCACACACTGCCGCTGCACAAAAAAAAAATTGCGTTTGTTTTGCTTTTTTTTATCTCCTTTCCGTTTTTGGACATTTTCTAGCTTTTTCTGTGGTGGACTGTCTGGGATGCATCGAGCCGCATTGCGCGTTGTGAGTCGAAGTGGTTCAAAGATACAGTTGTTTGTGGTGTTTTATCGAGTATTTTCAAGAGCAATGGTGTAACTAAGTAGATATCTGTATAGTTCAGCGTGGTAGCATCCCATTGATGTAAAGTTTACACGAAACAACACAAAACTAACGCGACAATTCCTCAAATTACAGTAATTGCACTAGTAAAAGTCTAGACCTCCACGGCCAGGGCGCGTGTGGCTCCAACCTAGTCCAATCTGGCCAAAACAGGAAATGTACAAACTTAACTCTAAATTTTTTTCTCAGATTTAGTTGCAACTTGGAATCTCGCAATGGCCATTGGCTGTATGTATTTCAAGAAGCTCAATCGAAATTCAAGAAGAACAAGACAGAAGAAGACGATGTTCCATGATGTTCTATGACTCTGTGACTATGCAGTTGTTGCAATGGCTCTGTTTTTTCTTCAGCATCGTATTATCGAGACTTTCTCTTAGTGTATCACCACCACTTTAGTCTGAGTCAACTTCCATCTTCTTTTCTTTGAGAGTGGACTGTTTCTGGATGTCCAGGTCAAGCCAGATTCCGCAAGATTCGTCTGCTTGGAAGTTAAGATTTCTTGTTTTTTACGCTGTTACAGCCATAAGTTCGATTCTTGACTGGCGCACTTTAGTTCATGTGCACACCTTACAAGTTACAACTAATTAAACAACGTAATTAGCTGTTTAACACATTTATTGGAACACGGTCCAGCCATTTGTTACGTCTGTATATTCATGGTATCATCGTATGCAATTATAATTCAAACAGTGTTCCACAAAAACTATACCTCACAAATTTTCTTCAAATATTCTATAGCTTCACACCAAGTTATACTGCATGTCGAACTCCAAAAAGCTATGAGTAGAGTCTAAAAACATCACATTGAAGGCCAGTTTTGCTTGACCATTCAAACCAGTATTGGTCGGTTCAATGGCTTTTAAGTCATAAGTGATGAGTGCAAAACTACGTATTTATTAAACTCAAAACCGTTTAAAGTACAAATTACATTAATTTCATTAGTATCACAAGATGCTTCGGTTAAACACCTCAACTGTTTCAGCTTTCAAGCAGCTTAAGTACTACAACTTATATCTTACAACCAACTTCAACATTTTTTTTTACAGGTGGCCTAATTCAAGGCTTCATAGTTCATAGTTACTCTTAAGTTTTAACTCTTATCAAGTTTAAAGGTTGTGTTGCCCCAGGCAAATTGCAATAAATTTCAAATTAAGCAGCACCACGTTCAATTTTGACTGGCATGATGCCCATTGCCCAATCAATTTTTTCTGAACAAGATTGAGCAGCTTTACAATTAATGTACAGTTTTTTAAAAGTCATTACGGCTATTAAGCACAATTCATTCTTTTCATTTTACAATAGGAAAAATTATTGTTGCTTTTCTGTCTTAATTTCAAGCTCCTACTTCTTAATTCTAATATCATTTTAAATAATTTTGACCGCTGGCGTAATATTTTAGGTTTCAGTGTCCAGTGTCGTAATTAAATTAAAGGCGTTTTAAATTTCATTTGTAAATTTCTTATGTCCTGATAGAATTTCATGGTTTTACATTACCACTTTGAGTTATAAACCAAGTAGTACTTTAGCCAATTTCCAATTAGCTTGACAAAAAGACCAATCTCAAGAGCCAATGCCCATTTTTGAAAGTTGACAAGTGTTTTAAATCTTTCAAACCTTTAGGAATCTCTTTGAGATTTGCATGAATTTTGAAGATTTTGCAAACTGTTCCTGATCATTGATTGTTCTCAAATAATAAAGTTCACAAAAACCTCTTTAATATAGACATCGACACCACCAACTCCCAGTTTACCCTAGAAAACATTTCTTTTATTCACAAGAACATTCTGTAAAGAATCCAAACTAATTATCTGATCATAATAAAATTTCAACTATGGTTCAAAACTTCAGTACAACAACTCTCATCAAAAAAAAATAACAGTACCAATTTGATCATGTACTTCTGCCACTCTTGTATGTGTTTTCACTTTTTGTGATACCAATTGATACTAAGTTTGTGAGGTAGACTTCAATTCAAATGTTGTAAAAATATGTCACTTTTTGATAAATGATGTGGATTATTTGTTTTAAACACTTATGTTTTCCGGTTGTAAACAAAATTGTAGGATGAATTGAACATTAAAAGAAATGAGTACTTGCTGATCAAGAGTTTAAACGTTTTGTTTACACTAAATAATATCAACAGTTTCACCTTTTCAAGCTCCCAGCTAGATTTTTCTCACAAAGTATTGTTAAAATCATCAGCGAAAACGACTAGATTCAGCTTCAAAAACTTTAGTTAATGATTTAAAGCAATTAGCTAGAAAATCACATATGTTTATGGCTTCAACAGTCCAACTCAAAGACTTTGAGGCTTATAATTAAAGAGTACGAACTTTCTTTAAACATCTTAACTGCTTCCAAATTTTACTAAGCGCTTACTCTCAAAATTTATAGCAATTTTAAATTTTAACGTCAAATTTCAAATTTGTAGCAATTTTATCAATTTTTATAACCTTATAATCCCTGATTTACAGTGAAACATTTCAAATAAAATGCATTCAAAAGATTGGTTCTTAGTATTCTTAGGTATCTTTTTACCACCATTACCTGTTTTCTTGAAAAGAGGTTTTTTTTCAGCTGATTGTGAGTATTTTTGAATTTTGAAAGGAAAAGTTTAACGATTCATGGGAGTTGTTAATAGTCATCAACTTGAGATTGTTAATTGCATTACGTCGATCTGATACTAACATCAATTCAGTTCTTATAAACGTCTTATTGTGTCTCCTTGGATTTTTACCAGGTTTGATCCATTCGTTTTATATTATTAGTCAATACCCAGAAGACGAACATTCAACTTATACTGGTGCTACTTATCCAGGAAGTTCAAATCAAAACTATGGATCTATTTAGTTCTATTTAGTTAGTCAATATATCAACTTCAATGGTTTTATAAAAAATGTAGATGAGTAAATTGGGAGTTATTTAATGTTGAATCAGATTTCGAATCTTGATTAAATAATTTAACCAAACGATTAATTAGAACCGTGGTCCCAATAAACTCAACTTTGAAAAAAAAGGGGGGGTTGAACACCATATTTCAGAACGAAATAAGTGCTCAAAGATAATTGATCTTCGCAGAAAGACTAATTGAATCGATGTATTTATTAATTAGTTGAATCAAAATGAAAACTCTAGCAGTAATTTAACTGTTGAAGTTCATGGTTGATTCCTATCGACCAACTTAAGATTTGCGGTTTAGGAAATGTGTTTCATTCACAGTTGACAAACAGTTCATTCCAACTGGATTGAGAGATTGTCACTGATCGGAACACTTCAGTCAAATACATAACGGTTCATGAATTTGTTTTCGAGCTTTTTTTTTTCTTCAAAACATGAAAGAGAAATAAATCACCGGGTAACTTTTGGATGTAATTTTTTTGAACACGTCGTTCGCAAAAGTTTGGTTTATTCAACGCGTGTTTTCAAATGTTTGCAGTAGTGCGATGGGTATCATAATACCATCACTGTACTGTCCAGCCTTTGCTCTACAAGATGGTGCTATTTGTATCAGGATTGAAGAACTTTTTGAAAATACGTTGTTGCTGCCAGACTTTCCCAATTAAGTAATTTCTAGACTTTTCTTGCCAGGGGGCTTCACTTCTGCATTTTTCCTATTAGTAAAAGTAAACAACGTTGTGTATTTCATATTTGCTGTTCTGGCGGGACGTTATAAAGTACACCATTCAATAGCTGTACTACAGGGCTACATATCTATCTAGCTCTTGATCTCCTGGCACCACATATAACTAATATCACCTCTACACCACTCTCCCCTAGACACAAAACAACGCCACCGACTTACGTAATCCTGCGAGCAACTTGTTTTCCTCCAGCCAATCACAGCTCGCGCACACTTTTAAAATTCCCCCTTTGGGCAATTTTCCATGCTTGTTACCCGGAGATCAGCTTTTTTCATTGAAAAATTATAAAAAAAAATCTGTTTGCTTTTTTTTTTTCATTTTTCTAAAAACCAACGAAAAAACGAAAAACCACGAAAAACAGCGAAATTTTACAAAATTTCACAAGTTGTTTTCAGAATTGTCAGAATTATTTTTTTCGCGTAAACAAGTTCCCAAAAAGGCAGTTCCACTTTTTTAGATTTGTTTGTTCTGCTGCTCTTCTGTTGCTCAACCAGCTCGTGTCACTTCAAACCCACTACACTACACTACCACTTTTCTGACGCCTTTGTTGTGCTGCTCAGATACCTTCCTTCTCAAGTCACAAACTAACACCCTTTTTTTGTTTTGTGCCACAAACACCACTCTTGTGTAAGTTGTTCCACTTCTGTCTGCTGTTTGCCTGCACATTACCGCTTTGGGAAGTTCTGGCACTACAATAACTGAAAATTTCAATTTTACTTATTTTACCCTGTTAAAACCCAAACATCCAACTAACATCCTTTATTCAAGATGACTGCATCCACTACTACCAATACTAGTACCATAACATCATGCTTGTCTTCTCAAAACAGTTTGAAGAGAAGCAAGTCATTTGGTTTAGGAGTGTCTTTTGCTCCAAATAAGAAAACGTGCTTCAATTCTGAATTGAACAGAAGAAACTCTTTGGCTTTCACTTCTGTTATATCTGCATCATCTTCAAGTGCTGAATCTGATGATGACAATGATTCCGATGATGAAAAGGGATATTTACAGAAACAAAGAAAGGCTTTCAAAAATGCTGCTTATCTTAGATCCAATTCTTTTTCAAAAGTTAATCAAGCTAAATTGAATTTAGCTGTCTCTAAATACAGTGATGATGATGAAGATGAAGAAGATCAAGAAGAAGCAAAGAATAGAAGTTTTGATAACAATGTTCTTAAGCAAAGAAATATCAATGAATTTAATGATAATGAATGTTATAATGATAAGAAAAGAAATATAAAGAGTCGTTCCAATTCAATTAATTCAATCAAATCATCACAAAACATTAACAGTATCAATCAAGAAAATACTCAAATTATTTCACCTGCATCTCCAAACTCAACTCGCAGAATCACGCCGGATTGTGATCAATCTGCAAGATCAAGATGTTTTGATTATTTAGTTGGTGCAATTGATGAAGCTTGGGCTCGTTATTGTGATGCCACATCTTATGCAGAAGATGAAGCTTATGGTGATGTCCCATATTTACCAAATACCCCTGCATCAATATCTATTTCTGATCATGAAGATAGTCGTTCATCAAAAGCTTCACGTCGTAATAGTCTCAATAAAGCTTACAATAACCATGACGAAGATGAAGATGATGACAATGAAGATGAAGATGACGATGATGAGAAAGATGAAGGTTATAAATCTTCCACTACAAACATCACAGAATATGAAAGTGATTTAGATTGGAAAAAAATCAGTTCCCAACCAAGTTCAGTTAAATTACAACAATTGAAAGATCGTTTGTTAAAAGCTAAATATTATCTACAAGATTTTGTTGATACAAATGATTATGAAGATGGTGCTTTATTCTGGAAACGTTGGGATTTAATTAAATATGCAACCATTGAATTGGTTGAAGATGATGACGATGATGAAGTTATTGAATCTACCATTGAAGATTTAGAAAAAGGTCGCTTTTTTGGCCATTATTGATTTTTTGTTTGCATTATGAAAGAAAAGAAAGTAAGAAAGAAAGAAAGATATACATATATAAGAAAAAAAGGAGTAGGGAAATGATTATGTACTATAGATTACCACTATGAATTAAGCGTTCCAATCGCAGTTTGATTGAATGTTTATTTATTTATTCATATTTATTATTTGAGTTTTTAGTTTATGTTTGCAGTTTATGTTTTAGGTTTTTTTGGGGAGAAATGAATCATGGTTTTATTTATCTATTCATTACTAGGCTATTAGGATTAGGAAATGTACATTAGTTATTTCGTTTTATGATATTTTTTTGTAGATTTTTTAGAATCTTCAATTCAAATTTCAAAATGACGTAAATCGTTTCAAAAATTTCAGAATTTAAAAGCGTGTTTGATAATTTTATTTAGAATTTAGAAATCCACTTTATAATTTATTTTGCCACCACCAGGGTCAGAATCAATATGACCTCGCAAAACATTAATGACAACAGCAACAGCAGGCAAAACTCTAAGAGAAGCAACAGCAACCGCTCAAATACACCTCCATTGCCTGAAAATGACGAATCAACTACTCTTTTCCAGCACACTTTGCATCAAAATCCTTCTTTTTTACAAAGATCACGGTCTGAATATAAATCAGTTGTTGATAGACAACATGATCATGATTTTGCCACTAATAGCAACGTGAGAAGTGATGTCAATGTTCCACTTTTGAGACCCCATCTTAAAAACATCAATTCTGATGAGTTTTCTCATTTAATTAAACATCATCCTTCAAAATCTTTATTACAAATGAGTCAACATTCAAACACCGATATTAGATCACCAATGTTATCAACAGATCCACTAGATGAACTGGTCGCTAGTGAAGGTATTAGACCTATTTTGAAGAAAGCTTTAACATTTACTGGTTGGTCAAATCATTCTAACGAAAATAACGCAATTAAACAGTCACTGAATAATGAATTTAACGAACATTTAAACATCGATAATCAGGAAAATAACGAAAATGATGGAGATGGTACTATGGATTCATCTTTCATCAGTATATCACCAAGGAAAAAAAATGGTCAATTTATGAAAAGAACAAAACCCACTATTCAAAGAAATTTTTATGATGATTTCACATCTGTTGATTGGGTTAATGATACAATTGAAGAATCTAAAAGAATTCATCAATTGAAGTCTCAAAGAGGAATCAGAGGTAAATTTGCAAGAATGATTGATAATGCAACAGTTTGGTTTTTAATTACATTAATTGCATTTACTTTTTCAATTATTGCATATCTTACAGATAGAGCTGAAAGTGTTTTGGTTGATTTGAAAAGAGGATATTGTAAATCCAATTGGTTGTTAAATGAGTCCAGATGTTGTCTTAAAGAACAGAAAATGTCAGAAAATTTCTTCAATCAATTCATTTCAAGTTTTAATAATGATAAGAATTTATATGAAAATTTTATAGTACATTCATCACCAAGTTTCCCGAATCATCCAGATGAAAGCGTGTGTACTAATTGGAAACTTTGGCCAGAAGTTTTCAAATCTTCCAACTCAGCTTCAAATGTCTTAAAATTTGATTTTTTAATTTTTTTAATTGCTTCAATTGTTTTAGCTTATATATCTGTTAAAATCACATTAACTACAAAAACAACAAATCCATTAATCATTGATGATAATAATACAACACAAAAATTCACAAATAGGAAGAAAACTTCCAAAATCATTTATTCCGCATATGGATCTGGTGTCCCTGAAGTGAAGACAATTTTATCAGGTTTCATCATTAGAAAATTTTTAGGTACATATACATTAATTGCTAAAACCACTGCATTAATTTTTGCCATTGCATCGGGACTTTGTGTTGGTAAAGAAGGACCATTTGTTCATTTAGCTACATGTGTTGGGAACATCTTATCAAGATTTTTCAAAAAATTTAATGAATCTGGTTTAGAAAGAAGACAAATCTTATCAGCTTCTGCCAGTGCTGGTGTAGCATTAGCGTTTGGATCGCCACTTGGTGGTGTCTTATTCAGTTTAGAAGAAGTTAGTTATTATTTACCAGGGAATCAATTATTCAAAACATTTTTTTGTGCTATAATGAGTATTTTATTTTTAAGATTTTTGAATCCATATGGAACTGGTAAAACTGTACTTTTTGAAATTAATTATTCATCTGATTGGAAACCAATTGAATTGATTTTATTTGTTATTATTGGTGTTTCAGGTGGGATTTTTGGTGGGTTGTTTTGTAAATTTTGCATATGGTGGAGTGATTGGTTTAGATCTAAGAAATTTATTAAGACACATCCAATTCGTGAAGTTTTAATTATTGTTATTATTACCGCGGTGACAACTTTTGCTAATCCATACACTAAAACTGCTACTGCAGAATTATTAAATGAATTAGCTTCACCATGTTTCCATTTGAATGATTTAACAAACAGTGAAGGTATTTGTCCTATTGATTTCAGAGTTATTCCAACCACTTTGAAAACATTATCGTTTGCATTAGTCATCAAAGTTATTTTAACAGCAGTTACATTTGGTATCAAAGTACCCGCGGGGATTTATGTTCCATCAATGGTTATTGGAGCATTATATGGAAGAATTTTTTCAATGTTGATTGAATATTTACAATTGAAATATTTCCCTGGTAAATTTTGTCCAATTAGTCAACTGACTCCATGTATTGATTTTGGGATTTATGCAATGATTAGTGCCGGGGCGTTTATGGCAGGAATCACTAGAATGAATATTACATTAGCTACAATTATGTTTGAATTAACATCAAGTTATACATATGTTTTACCAATTTCTTTGGCAATTGCTGTGTCAAATTGGGTTGCCTATGCAATTGAACCGAATTCATTGTATCAGCTGTTATTGAATAAGAATGAGTTCCCATTTTTATCCAATGGTAAACTCCATGATTTTGATTCATACACATCAATCAAAGATTTAATATATGGTGTTGGTGACTCAACAGTTATTAAATTAGATTCAAGAGAAGATACTGATAAATTTCAAGCGTCAATAAGTTTTAAGAGTTTAAGAGAGTCTTTGAAAGATTTACAAGAACAAGGGTTGGTTGATGGATCAATTCCAATAGTAGAAAAGAAAACTAGAAAATTGATTGGAATGTTATCAGCACCAGAATTAGAGTTTAATCTAGATAGATTGGAGAAGTTTTGTAATGAATTTGAAATTGATTGTGATGACATTTTAGTGAAACTGGTTCATGATCCATCTGAAAACAAAGTACACAATGATTCAGGTAGTGTCACCCCTGTTGTTGAAACTGACCAGCCTGTGAGTAATTTGGAGCTTGAAAATAATGAAGGCTTTGATTTCAATATTAAATTGTTGAATGAATTATCTGACTTCACTTCAATTGTTGAGTTTACACCAATAATATTAGATATTCAATCACCATTATCATTAGCAGAAACTGTTTTCCAGAAACTAGGTAGTAGATCTATTTGTATTTTTAAAGACGGGAAATTTGTTGGGATTTTATATAAAAAAGTGTTTATTGACTATTGCAAAAAGAACTAAAAATGACGACTGGTGGGTGTACGTTGATGAATGTCATTCTATATGTTTTAATTAAGTCAACGTTTGTATCAATTATGATATCATGATGGTTATCTAATAGTTAGCATTGGTAGCTCATAATTCGAATAAATTTGTGTCAATTTTATTATCCATTTACAGAAACTTTCCCAATTCAGCGCAGAACTGGTTGGGACACACGAATTATGTCAAGATTCAAATCAAGACACGAAAATTAATTACAAATGAAATACACGTCTACAACAAACGAAGCAAAGAAACTAACCAAATGTTTCAACCACTTGAAAGACAATCAGCTGATTTCAATAACACAGAAATTATGAAAGTTTTCAGGAATGTGAAAGACTGTTCTTTAATTGAAATCTTCACCAGTTTCTGGAAAAATAACATTGAATATATTTCAAAAGCTTACCTTTCCATCCCAACACTTTTGAGATTCATTATTTTTTCATACGTGCAATCGTTATGGATCAGGCAAGACCCGAGATTTGAATGCTTCAGAGTCTATTATTATATAACTTTATTAAGAGCCTTGATTTTTGCCAAATATATGAATATTGAATTGGCATTAGAAAATGAAACAAGTTTGGCCGGTAAACCTGATATGAAGCTAAAGTATTTGGTGAACCAAGCATTTCAGTATTATCTTTATCATGAGGCAATCCACAATCAATCTCATATTGATAATTGAGCAGACTCCCATCACTAAGAGCTATTTTTTTTTTTTACAATTTGATCTTGCTGTAATCATCGTCGAAATCTAATATTAAGTAAACTCCATATATAGTTATAATATCATGAATCAATTAGCCAAATAAATAATCCTATATGTTTGTCGACCTTAGGCGGTTAATTTGTTTCTTTTATATTGTTTCTGTCTCTAGTCTCTATCAAACTGTAATACAACACCATGCCGACTTATTTCCAAATCTGGAAATATAAAATTACGGCATTTTCAGAAAAGATTGGTTTTGTGTCATCGAAAATCAAACTAAAAGTGATAGCAAAATTTACAAAGTTGGAGGCCAATATAGAGCAAATTAACACCAAGAATAAACTGCAATCGACAGTTACAATCCAAGTTATGTCCACATTAGAACGCAATCAACGCGCCAATATTCGCCAACAAAGAAAAGGTTCAAATGATGAGCAACCTTCTGCAAATCATAATTCTTCAAGTTCATCGACTTCAAATTCATCGTCCAACTCTGAATTACCAAGTCCTTCTGCAGCAGCACCTAATATACAAGTCAATTCCTGGATACTGAATATTAAGAAATTTTTTTTCAACGCCGGTTATGATAAAGAGAAGGACATTGAAGCAAATCACAGAAAACACTTAAGACAACAACAAAAAATAAGCAAACTGCTGAAAAAATCCGGTACTTGGGGTACTGCTTCAAAGTTAAAGCAGAAGAAAATTAAAGATCAAATTTTGTTAGATCTTTTCAATAAACTACATTCTGGTTCAACTACAAAAACGGAGTCAATTATAAAAGTTTTAAAGACCAAAAAGAATGTTGATAAAAATTCCATCGACTTTAATGATCTTGATAGTATTAAAAAGTCAATTAGATTTACTTCAATACCAAATTACAAGTTGAAGAGATTTATGAGAACTTATGGTGTTGATGGGCTCATTGAGTTTTGGTCAAGTTTTTGGGAACTCAAATACAATGGAGGAAATGGTGAAAGTTCACTTAAAAAAATCAAAGAACATTTGGAAGAATCCACCGTCGGGACATTTTTCAATGAATTATTTAAGAACAATGTTGGTGCTTTATGGAGATTTTTGAAAAAGCCAGGTCCATTTGGACCATTAAAGTTCATGTTATTTGGTTATATTCAATCAATTTTAATAAATCCTAAATCAACTAATGTTTATACTGATACAATCAGGTACATAAGCTTCGCCAGGTTTACAACTTTAGAGTTGTCGATGAAGATGGAGGAGTACCTGAAAACTGGTGATGTTAAAGGAGTATTATTTATTAGCTTCTGCTTTTGGGTTGATTATAAATTACATTCCTTATAATATTTATGGGTTAGCTGGATTTAATAACATGTGTTGGTCATGAATGCTTTTACTTTTGCTATGGAAATTAAGATTTAATCAAAATCTATAATTATTTGGCTTATATTCTGGATAGGTTAATAAAATAAATTATTAGTTTTATTAATATGAGCTGTAGTTTTGCAGTTAATGAAAAATGTTGGTACATTAAGTATTGGTCAGTAATTTCTTATATAGAAAAAGTTTCAATCGGCTACTCATGACTTAACCCATATAATCTTATATTATTATCTATATATTATGCCATTCAAGCCATAAAAGCTTCAATTATAAATTTGTAGTTGAAATCTTATAATAAATATTTCTAGCCTTTGAACTTGCATATAAAATTGTTAAGAATTCTTTGAAAAGTTTCAAATTCATACCCATTAAAGTTTGATCAATTTTGATATCATTAGCTAAAGATAATTCCCATTGTAATAAGTTATCTGTTATTTGTGGATAATCCAATTTATCAAACTTTTGAATTATTTCCTCTGAAGGTTTTGAAATATTAAAAGACTAGAATAGAAGAAAAAAAAAAAGGTTAGTATTTCAGGAAGATTCTAAATTCATATAGAATGCACAACCTACCTTTTGTCCCTTTTCAAATTTTCCATTATTCTCTTTGAACTGTTGATGATGTGTTAGTAAAATAATGGGAAATTGCAGTGGAAAAAAAGAAAGAAAAAACTCACTGATTCCCATAAATAATCAAATATCAACCCAAATAAAACTGGTTCCTTATCACCTTTATCATTATCATTCAACACAAAATTGAAAATTTTACCACCATTTGAATGAATCAAATTTTTGATTATTGCCACTAAATTACAATTAATTTGTTGACTATTAGTGAAAAATTTCAAAATTAAAAATAAGATTGACAGTGGTATTTTTTTCTCTTCATTAAATGAAAGCCATCTTTTGGAACATTTATTACCGGATTGATCTTCATAGATTAAAGTTGATGGGAACGATTTCAATGATTTATTTAAATTTGAAAAGAAAAATTTCTTATAATTTTCATCAAGTTGTGATAGTTGTTTGAATTTCGATGTAAGAGTTAACACTGTTTTACCATTTTCAATGAATTGATGTTGTGATTTTGTGATAAGTTTATTATTGGTTAATGAATGCTTTTTCTTTGTTGGTGTTGAAATTTTTTCCTCGTTATGGATATTAGAACCACTAAAAACTTTAATTAATAAATTCAATGAATTTGATTTGGCAAAAAGAATAAATAATCTTAATGAAGCAACTATGGAAAGTTCATTTAAGTCATCATTACCACCATCTATAATTTGATTCCCATTTAGAACAAAGTTACAAAAAATATCCAAAAACCCCATTTGGTTTTGACACTGTGAACTTGAGGTTAGTTCTTCAAAATAATTATCTGTTAATTCATTTATAATAAACTTTGAGACATCAGCATTATTACTGAAATTGTCTGTTGATAGCAACAGTTCCATTGTTTTTGATAATAAATAAATGATGTTTGAACGTAAACATTTCCCTTCTGAATTGATATAAATGATGATTGGATCTAAGAAATTTTTTTGGAAAGTGTGAAGAAATGAAAATTTGATTTCGTCATGGGAAGATAATGCTAAAATTTCATGGAACAATTGAATATACCAATTAAACTCAATAAATTCATTTTTATCAATTAAAACCAAATCATAGTCCATTTTATAATCTTCTCTAAACAAAATTTCATTATAACAAAGTTGATTAAAATTTCTGAATAATCCAGTGATAATTAATTTAGGAAAATCACTCTTCAATAACCATGATTTTAAACTATTTGAAAACCCAGAGATCATAATAACATTAATTAATGTTGCTCTAGAAACTTTAATGAAACTATCACCTAAAAATAACAACTCTTTTGATAATTCATAAATTGGGAAACAATTTGTATTAGATGGAAGCTTAAATTTTCCAATTAACTCAACAATATCTGGATCATGAGCACTATGTGAAAACCAAAGATCAACTAAATGTGTTAAAGCAATGAAGCTTTGAGATAAATTATAACCAAATAAAGCGATTTTCTCAATGGCATCAATTGGAAGGTTATTGAATTTGATGTTATTGATCAAGAAAGCACCGACACAAGTAGTGAAGCACACGGCTTTATCCTGATCATAATCCAGAGAACCAACACTAACAAACACTTTAGCAATTTCCACTAACAATATCTCATAAATCCCAATTAAATCAGAGATGGATTCTGGTTGGAAATTGTTGATTTGTGTGAATGAAAGATGTCTTAAAACAATAGAGTTTGTGAGTAAATCAAGGGACAAATTCGTGTTGCGTGCAATCTCTTTGTATAGTCCATGAATGCATGGTTTGAGTTGCTCTAACTGTAATGAATTAGTTAATAAATCAATTGTGCAACGCAGCTGAAACGGTATGATTCTGGAATAAATACAGTTTGGGTGTCATAGCACTGTTGGATCTCTGCCAAAAAAGTTTCAAATCTGTCTCTGTTATCGTGTCCTCCTGCATGGAGCCTGATAGTTGATGTTTTCAATTTGGAGAAACTTGTGCTAATGGAGTTTTTGTAATAATCACCGTACTTCTCAGCGACCTCTGCGGTGTTGAGCCATAGATCGTTGAAGATGCTCATTCTCTTGGTCCAGTAAACAGTGCTTATAGCTCTTTCTCTGAGTGTGCTTTCTATAGTATTTCTGTGAATTGAAAGCTTAAAACCACAAAATGTTTCATGTTTCACAAATCCAGTTCAGGCAAAAGAGGCACTGAAACACCGTTGTTTTGGGCCGGTTGTTTCACTTTGGGCCATATAAAGCAGCAGAGAAGTGCACAGCGGTCCAGCAGGGATGATTGATCTCTTACAGGACTCAAATTTGGGTGGCAAATCGATTGTTTTTGGTCAACTTTGTTATTTTTTCTTCGTTATTTTATTATGGAACTCATCAATAACCAGCAGCAGCTCCACCGATTCACACACAAGCGCATCATGAACTACAGCAGTGGCTCCACTGCGGGTTGGGGAGTGTCCACAAGCTCACCAGTGACGCTTGACCATTTTCAGCAGCTCAAACAGAGCAGAAACAGACATTTCCAACGAAACCCAAACAGCAGATCTAGTGGCAACAACAACAACAACAACAACAGCAGTCATAACAATAGCCATGCTCATAGTCACAGTCATAGTGCTGGTGCTGGTACCAATAGCAGATCTACCACCAGTGAGTCCAAATTTACGGTAAACAACTACGCTAATCACTATGTCCACACGGGGGAAGCACCAATTAAATACGTGAGAAATGTGAAGAACCCTGTTGAAGGATACCCAAAGCTTCAACGTTTATTCCAACTTAAAGAAAAGCAAGTGGAACAGAATGCATTGATCCCATATGGTTGCAGAACAGATATCGATTCTATGATTCCAACTTTAAAGAAATGGATTTTTAAAGACCAGTTGATGTTTGATGTTATTATGATTGGCTCTTTAACTGAGAGTCAGTTTATCTATCCATTGCTATCACAATTACCATTAGAGAAACTATGTTCCAAACCAGGTTTCCTATTCATTTGGGCCTCGTCTCAAAAAATTAACGAATTGACCAATTTATTGAATAACGACAAATGGGGCAAGAAATTTAGAAGGTCTGAAGAGTTGGTGTTTGTGGCAGTTGATAAAAACTCACCTTATTACCCATCCAAAAACTCTACTGATGAAGAGGCTGTTTTTGAAAGAATGCAATGGCATTGTTGGATGTGTATCACTGGAACTGTTAGAAGATCCACAGATGGACATTTAATTCATTGTAATGTTGATACAGATCTAACATTGGAGAATCAAGAGGATCCAGCACCAAATAAAGTCATACCTAATCAGATTTATAAAGTTGCAGAGAATTTCAGTAGTTCTCAAAGAAGACTTCATATAATCCCATCAAGAACTGGGTTTAATAACCCGGTGAGACCAAGACGTGGTTGGGTTATTATGTCCCCAGATATAATCATTGATAATTTTGATCCACAGGTTTATAAACAAGAGATTGAGAAAGTTGGTGTTAATTTACCTCAAAATAATGAAATTGAAAATTTAAGACCAAAATCTCCTGTTCCAAGAAACGCTACTTTGAATCGCTAGTGAATTATTTCTAATCATACAACACTATCACACATGACAACATTTTACAAAGATACCTTGCTATTCTCTTTTTTATTACTATTATTATTTTCATTTAATCATTTTATCTACATTAATTGCATCTTTTGTTTTTAGACTTTTTTTTTTTATATTTATATTTGCATATTTATCAGAAGTTGTAGTTTGTAGCTTCTTAGTAAATCTATGTAAACCTATTTGAACCATTTTTCAACACCAGCTTTCAATGGAGCCAATAAACCAAATTGTTTTGGAACATATTCAACTCTATGATAACTATTCAAATTTTTTCTCAAGACAATTTGGAAACAAGTTGCTGAACCTTGTCTTGAAATAATAGTAGAATAAGCCAAGAAGAAATCCCAAATTCTAACCCATCTTTCACCGTATTTAGCAGTCATTTCTGGTTTCATTGATTGCCAGTTTCTATACCATCTCCATAAAGTTGCACTATAATGAACACCAATATTATCAACAGAAACAACTTCAAATCCAGTACCTTCTAACTTGGAAGTGACAAAATCCAAAGGAGTTGACGCGTCAGCACCTGGAAAGATATATTTGTTCATATATAAACCCCAAATCAAATCTTCGTATTGCCATGATTTTCTTAAACCTGCAATTTGTAAGAAAAATAATCCATCATCATCTAACATGTTATAAACTTGAGATAAAAATGCACCAAATTTTCTAACACCAACATGTTCAGCCATCTCTAAACAAGTGATTTTATTATACTTCCCTTCTGGCACGGGAGTGTCTCTATAATCCATACATAAAATTTCACTTTGAGTTTTTGGAATACCTTGAATTGATAATTTTTCATTCCCCCATTTAGTTTGATTTCTACCCAAAGTGATACCAGTAACATGAGCACCATAAACTTTAGAAGCATATGTTGCCAATGTACCCCAACCACAACCTAAGTCCAACAATCTTTCACCTTTTTGTAAGTTAATTTTTTCACAAACAATTTTCAATTTATTATCTTGTAATTCTTCTAAAGTTTCTTCTCTTGTGATATCTGAGATGATACCCGAGGTATAAATCATTCTTGGTCCTAAGAACGCATAGAAATCATCACCACGATCATAATGATCTCTAACTTGTTCTTCATCTTGAGATCTGGTGTGTAAAATAACTTCTGGGATCATACCGAAAAGGAAAAACTTAAATAAGCCAAGTGTAAAGCGGAATTGAGCCCAATCATGTCTATATTCCAATATCTCCAATGTGTCACCTTTAAAACTAACTTTATTATCAAAAAATAATTCATGGAAAGTTTCCATTGGGATCTTATTCTTACCAGAATATTTTTTAGCTAATTCAGGATCATGGAATTCCAAATAATCTTCAACGTTTCTATTTGGGAATGAAGCTTTATTGTTCAATCTTGGGGAATAAGTTGATGCAAAAGTCCAATAACCCATCAAGATTGGAATTGCCAACAACACAACGAAAAACAACCACGTATAAAAACCACCACCTAGTTTGTATTTCAAATAATATGGGATGGCGGCAATGGCTCCAAACACTAATAAATTGTTGAAATCTCTTGCACCAGCACCATCAGCAGGTAATGGTGCGTTTTTAATAGCTGGATAATTTGTAGTTCTGACACCACATTCTTTAGCAACAATTGCTGCTGGTTTTGGAGCAGGTGTCTCGTAGTACTTCACACCAAAGAACTCGTGGATCACAGTCGCAGCCATTCTTAATGTGGTTTCTTCTAGTTCTGTTGGTGTTAAAGACAGAAAAAGTGTTGTTAATTTCAAGGGTTTTTCAACTGTTCGACGCGTTTTTGGTGCGTTGTTACCCTGACGGAAGTGGTTGATTTGAAGATAAATTGAAGATAAATTGGAGATAGTTGGAGTGTAAAATAATGGTGATACAAATGAGTGTATAAAAGAGAGTGTTGACATCAAATGTGCTTTTAAATGAACTTGTTTGATTGATTTTTGATAGAGTTGTTATGTTCTCAATCAAAACTGTTTTCATCCAACTTCTTCAAAAATGGTTCAATTTTGATCATTCAAAAAGGAACATGATCCTCTTATCTCACACACCACAGATCTACCTAAACAACTGCCAAATACCGTCTTGAACAACGTCAAATTCAACTTCAAACACCAAATTTGATAGAAAAACATCACCCGGCTGCAAAATAAAAAAATTTTATGCGATGAGCTAAAAAAATAATTTTTTTTTTCCTACTGTTACAACTTATTAACAAAAGAAGCGGAAGAAGCAGAAGAATGGGAAAGACACAGAAGAAAAACAGTAAAGGTCGTTTGGATAGATACTACTACCTGGCAAAGGAAAAGGGCTACAGAGCCCGTTCGTCGTTCAAGATTATCCAAATCAACGAGAAATACGGGCATTTTTTGGAAAAATCAAAAGTTGTTATTGATTTATGTGCTGCTCCTGGTTCTTGGTGTCAAGTTGCCTCCAACTTATGTCCCGTCAACTCACTAATCATCGGTGTGGATATTGTCCCAATCAAACCTTTACCAAACTGTATCACTTTCCAATCTGATATCACTACAGAAGACTGTAGGTCAAGATTGAGAGGGTACATGAAGACTTGGAAAGCTGACACAGTGTTACATGATGGTGCTCCAAACGTTGGTTTGGGTTGGGTCCAGGATGCTTTCACTCAGTCTCATTTGACTTTACAAGCTTTAAAATTAGCAGTGGAAAATTTAAGTGCAGGTGGTACATTTGTGACAAAAGTTTTCAGATCAAAAGATTATAATAAATTGATTTGGGTTTTCCAACAATTGTTCGAGAAAGTTGAAGCAACTAAACCTCCAGCGTCAAGAAATGTTTCTGCTGAAATTTTCGTCGTGTGTAGAAATTTCAAAGCACCAAAAAAATTAGATCCAAGAATCTTAGATCCAAAGGAAGTTTTTGAAGAATTAGCTGATGGTCCTCAAAATAATGAGGCAAAAGTTTTCAACCCAGAGAAGAAAAGAAGACAAAGACAAGGTTATGAAGAAGATAATCAATTATTGTTCAAGACTTTACCTGTTATGGAATTCGTTAAAAGTGAAACTCCAATTGATATCTTGGGTGAATATAATCAATTAACTATTGACTCCGAAGATCCAGATTGGACCAATATTGGTAAATTGAGACAAACTACTCTTGAATTATTGGAATGTTTCAAAGATCTAAGAGTCTTGGGTAAAAAAGATTTTAGAATGATTTTAAGATGGAGGAAAAACATTAGAAATTATTTAGAATTAGACAAGAAAGATGAACCTATTCAAGTTGAAGTTGAGGAATTGAATGAAGAAGAGAAAATTGATAAAGAATTAGAAGAATTAAGTTCAAAAGCTAAACGTAAACAGAAAAAGGAGAAAAGAAAAGCTAATGAATTGAAACAAAAGGAAATCGTTAGAATGCAGATGAATATGTTGACTCCAAAAGATATCGGTATTGAAGCCGCTACACTAGGTGCAGACTCTTTATTTAATTTGAAAAGTGCAGAAAAAACTGGTCAATTGAATGATTTATCAAAAGGTAAAAGAAGAATGGTCTTTGATGAAAAAGAATTGATTGAAGGTAATGAAATTTACATGGGATCAGATGGTGAAGAAATGGATAGTGCCGATGAAGTTGATGAATTAGAAGCTCAATTAGATGGTATGTATGCCGCTTACAAAGAGAGAAGAAGTGAAAGAGATGCAAAATTTAAAGCAAGATTAGCTAGAGGTGATGATGATGATGATAAATGGGATGGTATTTCTGATAAACCTGCTGATTCTGATGATGAGCAAGATTTGGTTAAAGATTATAATGAAGATGAAGTTGATAGTGATGATGATGATGAGGATGGAGATAGTGATGATGATGAAAGTATTAATAATTTGATTGCTAAATTGAAACAGAAGAATGATAGTGGATTAAGTAGTACTGCTGATATGTTGTTTAGTGATAAGATCTTTGAAGGTGTTGATGCTGTATTGCCAAAACCTGAAGATAAACAACAACAACCAAAACAACAACAACAACAGAAAGCACAACAAAAACCTGCTAAATCCAAACAACAAGATTCAGATTCAGAAGATGAAAGTGAAGATGAAATCGAATACGTTTCAAACAGTTATCAATCCGATGCTGATTCTTCAGATAATGAATCCGATTCTGAATTGAATTTAAGAAACCATCAAAAGGACGTTACATTAGCCACTGCACAAGCAATGACCATGGCCCATCAATTAGCTTTAGGGCAAAGAACCAAACATGATTTACAAGACGAAGGATATAATAGATACGCATTCAGAGATATGGAAGGATTACCAGAATGGTTTATTGATGAAGAGAAAAAACATTCCAAGATTAATAAACCAATCACTAAAGAAGCTGCGTTGGCCATAAAGGAAAAAATGAGACAATTGAACGCAAGACCAATTAAGAAAGTTGCTGAAGCTAAAGGTCGTAAGAAATTAAGAGCATTGAAAAGATTAGAGAAACTAAAGAAAAAATCAGATTTAATTAATGAAGATTCAGATAAATCAGAAAAGGATAAAGCTGAAGAAATCTCTAAATTGATGAAGAAATTAACTAAAAAGCAAAAGACGAAACCAAAAGTTACATTGATTTATGCAACTGGTAATAATAAAGGTTTAAGTGGTCGTCCAAAAGGTGTTAAAGGTAAATATAAGATGGTTGATGGTGTGATGAAAAATGAACAAAGAGCATTACGTCGTATTGCTAAAAAGCATAAAAAGAAATAAGTCCAACAAAATTTTATATTATTATAGCAAATAATGGAAAAATTATTACATAGAATTTATAAATGTAGATTATAATCAATTTGATTTCAATTTTGTCTTGGTTTTAGATGTAAACAACTTGAGCAAGATATAACAAACTCCGAACAGGACACATCCCAACGTTGCAAATTTAACAATTGTAAAATCCGATTGATTCGCAATCGGTATCTCAATTATCAAGTCTTCTTGTAAAATTGAATCAAAATGATAAAATTTAACATTTGATGTGAAAAATGAATGATAATCTAATTGTGATTCAATGAACGGATTGTTATTCAATGATTGTACTTCTTGTTCATCCAAGACGTCACACGCGTGGAAAATCACTGGTTTAATTAATGGGAATGTTGTTGTTGATGATGAATTTGGATGGATGTATCTCGAGTGAAACGTAATATCAAATGAGTTATTAAGGATTTCTAGTAATTGAATTGATCCACATTGATCGATGTGCCATTGTGGTGCTTCTAAGTCATCTGCACCGAGGTTTTGTAACAATTTGAAATGTTTAGTGTTGTATTGATATTTATCAAAGAATAGGTAATTAGGCAGGTGATTTATCATAAACAATTGACAGTTATTGGTGTTGAATTGTTTCAAATTAGGAATTTCAATTGATAAACTTGGATGTAATCCCCCTGATAATGAAATGTTGTATGAATCCGGTAGTTTAACATTTTGAGGGTTTGTGAAGAATAATAATTTATTTGGAGGAGAATAATGTTCACCGATTTTAGTGGTTAGACCTGCTAATTGTAAATGTGTTTGTAAGAAAGTTGGTTCCAAAATGGCAATCTCGGTGGTTGTTAAATTATTATCTGCTTTGATTATCGAGTGATGAGGTGATGAGATCCATTTGATGTATAATTGTGTATTTTGGATAATGAGCTCAAACTCGGTGATGGCATCTGTTTGTTGTGGAGTATAACTGGCAATAAAATTTTGAGCAATAGCGGTGTTCAAATCAACAGGTTTGAAGTAACTGAGGCCAGTGGGTGTCTCTATAAATTCAGAACTGCTGATTGTCAAGTTAAGGGAATTATTGATAAATTCAATAGTGTCATCGTTCACAAAGTCACCACCAATGTTTATATGTAGTCCATAAGGCTGGAAATTCTGCAATGCTTCATTCCCATGAGTCTTTGAACCTTGAGTAGCCCATGTTAATTGAAGATCTTGCAAATTATCAATTGTTGTACTGAATCTCGTCTGTTTAACGTCGTAACTTTCTGCAGGAATGGAAATTTCAGACTCTGAAAAAACAAGTGTATCGGTCTCACTGCCCTTGTTCTTCTTATCAGTCACAATAAAAGTTTGTCTCGTTTTTCCGTTCATTTTTCTTGTTGTTTTTCTGTCTCTTCAAATATTGGAAACTTTTAGATATTTTGTTTTGCTTCTTTTAGAAATTTTAATGAAATTTTGAAATTTTTTTTTTTTTGCTTCTTTTTAATTTCAGCAAAAAACAACAAAACGAAAAAGCGAGTTTTCCAGCTGAAAATTGGTCATTTTGCAGTTCATAAAGTGTTGCATCGTACTCTACAGTGCTTGTTTTGGTATCCTACAAGTTTTCTACAATTTCTCAACGCCGTTTTCCACTCTTTTTAAGTCATTTCCAAAAGCGTGTTATTTCACCTCCAAGCAACTTTTCAAATTGAGTCGTTGAACACCACTGCTTTTCCTGTCTCCATTTTTGCATAATAAACTACATCCACAGCATCTGCTACTCATAAGCTACACATCAACACAACTAGTCAACTCACTGCTGCTTTGCAAACGCGTTTTCCATTCTTTTTTTGCTATTCATTTCGTGTCTCACATCATTTTCCCACTATACCCATTTAACCATTAAATCACAATAATGCTCAGTGTACAACAACCAAATGACACCACTACAGACACATCCTTCCTGAACCCGTCATCGGCAGCACCTGCAGCTCCAGCAGCAAGTTCATATAAAAGAGGACATCGTCATAAAAGATCTGCTGCTATAAGTGGTGATTTTGATGCTATGGGACTTAATATTTTTGTTCAACCAGCTACTGTGGTTAGTACACCATTAGCATCACCAGTCAAACTAAATGATTCTACTACTACTACTAATAATAATAATAATAATAACATGAATAAACCACATCATTCAAGAGGGAAATCTTGGGCATATCCAACATCAATCAATTCCACGCCAGAAAACAAATTAGCTAGTCCGTGTTTTAATAACAAAAAGGCTATTAATGGTGTTCCAGAAGCTTTGATAGATCTGGACATGGCATCTGGTGTTTATTATGATCCTGGTGATTATAGTAGTAAGAAGAATTCAGCAAACATTAATAGTTCACCGAATAAGATCATTCATAGAAGAACAGAAAGTGCACCTGAATTAGAAGATTTTAATAAATACAGGATATTTAGTAACACGAATGGGAATGGATCCCAATGCAATATTGCGATTTTTGAAGAAGATGAAGATGATGATGATAATGATACTAATGATAAAAATAAACATAGGAATTCAGAATTAAAAACTCCAAATATAAATTCTTTTGCAGACAACAACAACAACAACAACAACAACAACAACAACAACAACAACAATTACACCCCAGCCACCTGTTCATTTCAATTACAATCACCAGCAGTTTTACAAAACAATCGTCGTAATTTAGCTACAAAATCCAGATATTATAACAGTCCATCAATCTTAATTAATAGTGCAATTAAATCACAAGAAAGTTTAGCATGTTCATATTCATATTCATATTCACCACAAAGCAGTTTGATGAGAGCTCCAAACAGTAGGTTTGGTGGTGGTTTGAGTAGTGCCTCATCACCATGTTCTACTGCATCAAGTGCTGAAGGTTTCAAATTTGAATCAAAAGAGTATGATGTTGAATCTAATGCTACAACTGCTACAACTAATGAAGATATTTCTGATAAATTAACTAATGTGAAAGATACAAATACTGATAATAATAATAATGACAATATGCATACAAATAGAGATACCCATGATAAAAATGAATTGAAGATTGAAAGAAGAAAACATAAAAAGACAAATTCAATAATGAGTTTAATGAGATTAGGAAAAACATTTTCTTGTTCTTCTTCTTCTTCTTCTTTAATTTCTAATAAGAACAATGATATAACTACTTCCACTAATGATAATGATAATGATAATGATAATAATAATAATGATGATACCAAGGGTAATGAAACTCATAGAAGAAGGAAATCTAAGTTGTTATTTTGGAAATCATGATGAAATTATGGTTTAGTTTATTTCATTTATTTAAGTTAATATAATAATAATAATAATAATAATAATAATAATAATAATAATAATAATAATAATAACTTATCAATTCGATTACTTCTAGTTCTAGCTATTTTTCATTATTATATTATCGACTTTCAGATCTACAATCAGCTTTAAGATTAATGAAAAAATTAAAAAACGGCGATCCAATTCGATTATTAAATAAAAAATAGAATATTTAAAAAAACTTCCACAGCGATGATAACAATCAAATATAATCTCACTTCTCTAATGATTATTATTCAACACTTTATCCAACCAGAAACATAATGAAATAAAAATAATACCACCATAGTTTGTGTTTCTCAGAAATTCTTCGATTTTGAGTGCCAATTCCAATGTGGTAAATCTTGCAAAGAAGAGATACCTTAACGTGGTGGTGTAAATGTTAAAATGTTCATTGACGACAATATTAGAAGATCTATCTGCATTAGAAGATCCATCATTATTAATATGATTAGAACTAGAATTAGCAGATCTAATCAAGGCTGTTTGTAAACAACCTAATCCAATAAAGATCAATGGATCTGGAATTATTGAATTGATGATTTTCCATATAGCTACTACGTTGTCCTTGAAAATGGCTTTCAGGACAACAACAACAGTAAGATCATTTAAATAATTCAAGCATCTAGTTAAAAAAGTATCTTCATCATCATCATCTGTAGTTGTAGAACCAAACATAAGCTTTAAAAAAGTAGAAGAATACTTTTTAAGCCCATCTATACTAATATTTTTGGAAAGTGATAATGAATAGTAATGAGGAATTGACCCAATTTCAATATTGTTTCTGAGAGCTTCTAAATCATTAAATCCAAACAACGGATCAATTTCCTGTCCTAACTTCGTTTTCAAGTTTTGTTTAATTGATTCAAGTTTTGCAGGATTGGCTTTTTGTAAATCATTATAAAAGCAAACTAATAGTTCGCTATTGATCTGTTCTTGAACTAATCTTGCGGTATTGGTAAAAATATTTCCATTTAGTTTCTGTTTCTTCAATTTTGGTAATTCATCTGGTAAAACTTCTTGTTCATCTGATCTTCTTATAATTTCCTCAGCATTTGAGTGACGATGAGTTTGTGGATTTCTAACATTTTCCTTATGAATATCACCGACTGCACTCTGATCCTTAGGAAATTGAACCCTATTATCAACATTATATTTGATGGTCTTATTATATTTCAGATTAATAACCGTTTGCGCCGGAGCTAATAAAGAATTACCAGCAGCTTGAGGTGAATTTGAGTTATTAGCATTATCGACAGATGAATCGCCTGAACTTATAATCTCATCATGATCTGAATCACTTTCTTCTCTTTTTCTTTTTAAACTTGTTTGACTTCTGGTTTGGCGCTTTGATGAGTTAGCTAATGGCATTTTAATGGATAAGCAAAATTGGGCAATATTCAATGATCCTGAGTGTGTGTTTTAATGTTTCTTTGTAACTGATATAATTATAATTTCTTATTTAATTGCTATTTTATATTCAAATTATACAATATTCAAATTTGACGCAAAATCAGTATATAACAAAGTGACACACTAGTGACACACCCAGACATCAATCTCATTAAATTATCTAATACATTACTAATCACATTACATAATCAATTAGTCAACCTGCATTGCTGCACCGCCGACAAATTTGCTTCCCAATCCGGCAACTTTTTGCTCCAGCCAATGAAATTTCAGGAAAAACAAGCATTTTTGTCAAAATGGAAAAAAAAAACTTGAACAACATTTTTATCTTCTAGCTAGAATAACTCATCAAGGATCAACAACAAAATGGCTTCTTACACTTCCATCGTCAAACTATCAGAAACTTTGTTGAAAACACCAGTTATCGGTTCTTTGCTAGTTCCAGCTTCAAAATACTTCTGTGAATTAGCCGGTTATAGAAAAATTGGTTTGAAATTCGATGATATTATACATGAAGAAAATGAAGTTTATCAAAAAGCTTTAACGAGATTGAATAAAGACGAACTATATGCTCGTAACTATAGAACTCTCACTGCGGCTCAATGTGGTATCACTCATCATTTATTACCAAAGGATAAATGGGTTAAAGCTTCTGAAGATAAACCTTATATTTTTGATCATCTTGTTGAAATTGAAGCTGAGTTGATGGAAAAAGCTGAATTAGATAACATTAAACCTGTTAAAGCTTGAACAACGTTCATTATATTTATTCCATATTCATCCATGCACACACGACTACAAAACAACAAAAATTAAATAAGATAAAAAAAAATTAAACCAAAAACATCTCTACAAGATTCATGTATATCAATGTTATAAATTGACAATTTAAATTATTATAAAGAGGCGATATAATTGTAATAAATAAAAAGGCTCAATAATCATATTCATCACCAACTTTATCATGAGAATTTGGGAAACCTAATTCTCCCAATATAAATTCCGGTGTCTTTTCCAACACTAGTTTCTTCAACTCTTCATTCTTAACCAATATCAATCCCAAATATCCACACGAATTAATCCCCAATGTCAACCCACTCGCCTCGTCAACAAATAAACTCTTGGATCTTGGAACTAACATGATCCATGCCTCAGTAAATAACACATTATATCCAATCCCACAATCATGATCTTTGAACACGGTCATACATCTTTGTAACAACGAACTGAACGCCATGGTCAAATAATCATCTTTAAAAATTTGGTCACCACCACCTGCTGCTGGTAATGGTAATAAATAATGTGCAAATGTCAAGTTTTTATTTTGTAATGGTTCTTTTTTAATATTGGCAATGAATGGTGACTCAGTTTGAGCTAAGATGTCAGCAAACGATGTGAAATCTTGTGGCAATGACATGAATTGAACGTGTTTATGTGGTTGTGATGCACCAGATGTTTCACCACAATTATAAAATCCAAAATGTTTCGTTCCACTGGTGTTTAAATTCTGTAAGATCTTAAAACTAGTGATTAAATCTGATGGTGTTAATGGTGAGTTTTGTGATTGGAAATCTGCAGTGGTTAATAAGATATGATTTGGTGTCACTGGGAATTTATTTAACAAAATATTATAAACCGTGTCTGATTCATCTGTATTCTCATCATCAATTTTCAAATTAGAAACCACGGTGAGCAATGGATCTGGATTAATAAACGGATTGAAATCTTTAGGTCTGCTAATCTCGCCTTCACTAGCTTCTGGTGTTGGTTTTGATGATAATGAAGTCAATAAAGTCAATAAAAACGTCATGTGACTGTCCTTTGACTGGAATTTTTCACTTGTTGATGGTTTGAAAACAATTTCTCCAGCTTCTGAGGCTTTCGCGTAGCAATTGACAATTTCTGATAGCAAATCTCGTGGCAAATTGGTCATTTTTTCTGTCTCTTTGAATAATATCAAAATCAATCAAGTTGGCAATATTCAAAAAGTGAAAAAAAAAAATTTAATTTAGTGATGACTTTTTTTCTGTGCGAAGGAAAAAAAAATTGAAAAATCTCACAAATTTCTCCATTTTGAAGCTCAAATCTTGAAAGAATTGCCGGGGGTTTTACCACTACACAACAGTGTTTCAGCATCTGCATTGAACTCAAATATTCCACTCCTTTTTTTTTTTTTCAAACCATTTTTTTTTTTTGAAATATCAAAATCGACCACCAGATGAATAAATTCATAAATAATCCAGGCTCAATACAAATTAACGTCACCGGTGCATTCATCATAGATAACACCACCACTACCACAACAAACAACATTGCTCTTCCCTACCATAACTCAGAAATCTCACATATCGCCATTGATATCGGTGGATCTTTAGCTAAGATCGTTTATTTTACCTCAAATCAAAGTGAAAATAATTCATCAGATTCTCTTAATTCCACTAATTCAAATGGTGAGATCATTTTACCACAACAGATGGAAGGTGGGAGACTTAATTTTTACAACATTGAAACTTCCAAAATAGACGAGTTTATTAAATTTATTCAAAACTTGATTGAATTTTATCATAATGAAAACTCACAAAAGAAAATCCATATAATGGCAACAGGTGGTGGTTCAATTAAATTCTATGACTATTTAACCTCACAATTAAACACCGAAGTCACTAAAGAAGACGAAATGGAATGTCTAATAGTCGGTTTAGATTTCCTCATTACAGAAATCCCAAATGAAATATTCATCTATTCGGATTCAAACCCAATGCAATTCGTTAATAACATTGCCGCCTCGTCAACGACAAAATACCCGTATTTGTTGGTCAATATTGGCTCTGGTGTATCAATGATAAAAGTCACTGGGCCAGGTGCATTAAATTTTGAAAGAGTTGGTGGTTCCTCTTTGGGTGGTGGCACACTATGGGGGCTGCTATCTTTACTGACTAACGCAGGTTCATATGATGAAATGCTCGCAGATGCCGCCAAAGGTGACAATCATAACGTTGATATGCTAGTAGGGGACATCTATGGCTCGGATTATAATAAAATTGGCTTAAAATCAACGGCAATTGCATCAACTTTTGGGAAAGTTTTCAGTATTAATAACAATAACAAAGAGACCAAGGATAAACATTTTAATTCAAATGATATCTCCAAGTCATTGCTATATGCCATTTCAAATAATATTGGACAAATTGCTTATTTACAAGCCAAAATTCATGGAATTAAAAACATTTATTTTGGTGGTTCATATATTAGAGGACATCCAATTACAATGAACACGCTATCTTATGCTATCAATTTTTGGTCCAAGGGTGAAAAAACTGCATATTTCTTAAGACATGAAGGTTATTTAGGTGCAATTGGTGCTTTTTTGAAAATGAAACCTGAAGGTTGGGGGAAAAGATCTTCTTTTAATTAATTCTGCCTCAATTTTGCTCAATAATAAAAACTACTAATGAATTTATGACCTTGCTTGCTTTTTGATGTTGCTTTTACTTGCTTTCTTATTTATTATTATTTATATTATAACTTATACTAATCTTTCAAATAATGCATTTAATGGATTTTTCTGTAAATTTATGAATTTAATTAATGTTTCAATTTCTTCAGCATTCATCCCTGATACTCTTAGATTAACAATTTGATTCAATTCATTTACTTCTATTTCCACTTGCCTTTCACTGTTGATCATGAATTCAATTAACTCATTTTTGGTAGTTTCATTAATTGTAATTTTCAAATTTCTAATATTAATTAGTTTTTCCCATTTTTTGATAATTAATTCAATATTTTGTAAATCTACAGAGGTATCATTTTTAATCTTTTGAATTATCTCATCATTTACCTGTTGCTTCTCTATCAACCCTTGCTTTTTATTCAGATTTTGTAATTTAATTTCTTTTAATTTCATCAATTCATTAATCTTAGATTGCAAATGCTTATTCTTCTCTTGAAATTTCATCAATTCATCTTCATTTATCTCACTGGGTAAATCATCTCCCAAGACATCACGATTCTCATTAATAACTTTCTCCAATTTATCAATATTTGGATTCAATTCTTTTAATTTACTTAAATCACTAAACAACGTCAATTTCAGCCTTTGTAATTCTTCTAATTTTAAATTCATCTTAACAACTTCTTTCTCCAAACCAGTTTGTAACACATCCATATCTGCACTCTCTTGGATCAATTTCAATATTTTCAAATCTAATTCATCAATTTTCAATTCTTTATCATTAATTTCTCCAGTTAATTTCTTCTCCATTTGAATGATTTTATAAATATCATCCTGGTTGAAATTATAATCTGATGATAGCACACCTCTTAAAAACTTTTCTTTGGATTCTTGTTCTAAAAACAAGAATTTCAAACGATCAAATCGCGAAATGTACTCGGATAAAATTTTATTTAAATCATTTGGGTTGTATAATTCGGAGGAAGTTTGATTGAATGAGTTTATTATAGTTTGGAACTCCTCGATTATTGTCTGGCTGTTTGTTTTGTGGAGTTGACTGAGAACTGAATCCATTTTGTTGTGTGTTGTTAGTTTCGCTTTTGTTTACATTTCAGAAAAAAAGAGTTTTTTTTTTTTTACGCGTCAGTTTTTTTTTTTTTATCATACAAAAAAAAAGCGTTTTATGAAAAAGTTCATTTGAAAATGAATTCAAAAATTTCATGAAATTGAATCTTTTAAACAGAAAATTAAAGACAGAAGTTGAAACGGAAGAGTTCAGATTGGTTTGTAGTGTAGAAACAGCAAAAAAAATGAAACTTAATGCTCAGTTTTGATAGAATTTCCCATTTTTTGGATCCCGGGAGTTGGTGTTCTATCACCATTCACTGCTCCTCTTTGACTCATCTCTTTCTGTTGTTCCATTTGTTGCTGCTGCTGCTGCTGTTGTTGTTGCTGTTGTTGTTTTAATTTCTGCAGTTGTTCCAAATACTGTTGTTGTCTTTGTTGAATCATCACGTCTTTTAAAGCATCATACGCTTTTGAAAACAGCATCCCTCCAAATCTAATGACTTGAGTTTCATTTGAAATTGAGTTCAATCTTGATGGATCATCACTAAATGGTTCATTTTCGTAATCAAATAATCCCATCTCTGAATCATATTTCCAACGATCTTCAAATCTTTCACGTAAATCTTTCATTTCTGCATCTTCATCGTCTTCTTTATTCTTGTTTTCATTATCATTATTATTGTTATTATTATCATTAAAATCATTACTACTATTATTATCATCTTTCTTAATCATATTCTTCCTATCGAGATAAACAATCCCACATCTCCCAACTCTTTTTCTGATAGTCATTCTTGCATCACTTGTCAAGACTTTCTTACTAAACAACGCATCATATTTCTCTGGTATAAATCTATCTTTAAGTCTTTTCAAACTTTTATCAAAATTAAACATAAACGAATCATTATTATTATTCTTGTTGTTATTGCTGCTGCTGTTGCTGCTACTGTTGCAGCTGCCGCTGCTAGTTGAAACTCCATCTTCAATGAATTTACCAATGTTACAGCTATAACCTAATGATTGAACATCAAATGATGATGTTGTAATGGAAGAATATGGTGTATGAGATGGATCCAATAATTTTTCATTTGTTGTATTGATTTGGAAAAATGGATTATATGGATCATCTGTTAAATTAACGTATCCAATATCTGACATTGTACGTTTTCTCAGTTTCTCTTCAACAAATTTTTGCATTGATCTATCTTTATTGTTTAATATACCTTCCACAGTTTCCAGATCCAAATCTGGGATTTTGGATGGTGGTAATTTAACATAAGGCTGGAATGAAGTTTGTTGTTGTTGTTGCTGCTGTTGCTGCTGCTGTTGTTGTTGCTGTTGTTGCTGTTTTTGTTGTAATAATAATTGCTGCTGTTGAGCAGGTGTAAGATTGCCATTAATTGCTGATATGGTGGAATTAGTTTGATCTGAACCAGTCAGATCAATTGAATTACTATTATTATTATTGTTACTACCATGTTTGGATTTATCAGTGTTAGCATTATTACCCAGTTTGGATAATCCTTGTTTCTTCGAATTCTTAGTTGTTGTTGTTGTTCCATTAACATTTTTATTATCATTGACATTTGAGTTTGAAACTGATAAATTTGGTGAAGGTTTTTTCTTTTTATGTGCATATAAATCTTCATCACTGTCATTAACACCTAATTCACGTTTAACAGATTTAACTTTACATCTCAAGTCAAAGATTTCATTTTCAACTTGTAACGATGCTAATCTTTTCCGTTCTCTTTCAAAAACCAAAGTTACTAATTCTCTAGTTAATTTCAATTCATTGTATAATTTCAATAATTTTTCAGAACTTTGAACATCAGCTCTTCTTGTTTTTCTTTGTGAACGGAATTGACGTTGTCTAAAACACATATATGGATCATTATCATCTTCACCTGTAAATTTCAAACTTGGAATGATATTTTTACCATTTCTTTCAATTTTCCTAGTTTTAAAATGAGGATAAATTTCTGCACCATATTTATCAACTAGCAAAGATAAATCTCTTTCACTTGACGGGCTAGAGCCGGATTTCAAAGCCGCGGTGACTCTATCACCATCCAACAAAGTTTTGAAATTATCCACTTGGAAATCTTGTTCAATTTTTTTATAAATTTGAGTTTTAGAAGTATCATCCAATTTTTTCAATGCGATTTTGATTTCATTAAACTCCAAGATGTTTTCCGGGTCCGTTATTAAAAAAGGTTGTTTTTCATTAATAACTTTTTCAAATCTATCCATTAAAATTTCAAATTCATCTTCATTTAAATTTTCAATTTTCTTTTTACTTAAATCTTTATTCAATTTGGTTAAAAATTCTTCATCAATTTCATCCATACAATAATTGCAATTGGTCAGATAGTCTTCCACGTGAGCAGATGATTTGATATAAGAAATGGGACTTTTAAAAGTACCTTTATAGAAATTTTTAGCTTCATCCCAAACTTTAGAAGCATCTGGGGTTGGAATATAAGCATCTGAAGATGAAGTGATACCAGTCTTCTTCAAGATTTTCTTCAAATGGACTTCTTCTTCTTCATTTTTTTCCACGCCTGTTTCAATTTCTTGTAAATCACGTTGTTGTAAATCAGCATTATCAATATCAGATAAACGGGCCTGTTTCAGGATTTGAAGTGTTTGTTTAGTGGAGATTTTTCTTTGTCTGAACCTGTTTCCAGCAGAATTAGGAGGCAGCGCCAGCGTGCCATGGTTGGTTGTGGAAGAGGCCATAATGGTAAGTATTATATTCAGCAGCTAAAAAAAGCCCCTAATCAATTACGTAATAAATCAATTATCGGTTGGTGACACACAGAGTCAAACATCCAGACACCGCCAGGAGCTGAAAATTTTTTGTGGTTGTCGAGGGTGGCGAACTGAGCAGTGAGCAAGTGGTGTGTGTCTCTCTCTCTCTCTGGCTGTAGAGCTGCGGTGCGATGCGGTGAGATGAGATGGGTGGTGCAGCTGTGGTTCTGTCTGCTGTGAGCTGTGTTAGCTAGCTGGTGAGCTGTTTGCTGCTTCTCCGTTTCTCAAGCTCTGCAAAACTGCTTGCTGAGTTGTTGTGTTGAGTTGTTGTGTTCACAGTTCGAGTTTCGGATTTCCAGCCTTTTTGCTTTTTTGCTAAATTTTTTATTTCCTCGACGAAGAAAAAAGAAAAAAAAGGAAAATTTTGCGGCGCAGAAACGACAATTTTTCGCCCAATTCGGCAACTGCCAGAATTTCCTGTTCCGGAAGACATTTGGTGAGGTCATGTGATTTCGCATATATTTCCTCTTTGGGATTCATATTATACACTTCTGAACAAGTAACTTATAAACGCTGTAGAAGCAACTCATGCACTCGTAAAACATTCCCACAACGTCTATCTATCTTCTCAAACTCACCAACAATCTTGTCAAACTCTGCACTCAATTTATCATCCAGTATAACTTTGAAATTGTTACTGTTACTATTACCATTACCACCACTTGTAATAACAGAAATATCTGAAACTTTCAAATTAACTATTTCAAAAAATGACCAGTTCTTACGTAGTTTCTCTATACTTGTCAGATTGATATCTGTCTTGTGTAAATCTATCTTTTTAACCAAATCTTGCTTGAACCATGTTATAACAAATTCCAATGATTCTTTCAAATTGATGAAATTCTTGATAATACTTAAATTCTTCAAATCTTGTTTATTCAAATTGAATATCTTAATTGATAGGAAACTATCAGAATCAATTGGCACGTCACTGCTCAATAATTTAATGACTTCTTTATTCGGTTCAAGGTAACTTGAAAATTCAGTGATTAATTCCATCTCTAATTCTTCAATCTTCTCTTTGAAATTATTGATCAATTTAAATATAACACTAGAAAACTCTTTTCTGAATTGTAACGCTGTATTCAATATAAAACAAATATCATTGAAAAATCTTTTGAAAATAACAACAAATTTTAATAATTGAGGTTTATTAACACAATCACTTAAATCTTGTGAATTATTCAACGTTAAAAACTCAAAATTGTTGTTGATACCGTTATAAAGATCATCCATCCCATCTGTCTCCAAAACTTCTAATGAATTCAAATCATCAACTTCTTCTTGATAAAATGATAAGAAAGTTTCTTCCAAAATTGGTAAAAATTTCAAATTCATAAATTTATTGAAAAAATTGATTGGAATTTGTTCTTTATCACTCGATAAAATTAATATTGAGCCTTGAATGAATAATAAGAAAGGTTCCAAAATTATTCTCATATTGAAGATATTTGATGGGATAATTTTGGTTTTCTTCAAAAATTTAACATCTTCAATAAATGGAGTTTTCTTATCTTCAACATTATGAATATTAGAATTAATAAATCCAGGAAATAAATCTTTCAAGATTGTTTTCAAATCATCATTTTTTTCATCATCATAAACAACTTTATTAAATTGGAAAATTTTATCATCTAACCTATCATTCAAAGTTGAAGTGGTTGTTGTTGTCGTTTGTTGTTTATCTGATTCTTTATTTGTGATTTTTTTATTAAATTTCAATGAATTTTCATCATTTGAGATATACGTTAAAATGAATTCTTGAACTTCATCAATCAAATAATCCCATAATTGATCAACTGTAAATCTATTATGTTTCCCATTCCCATTCGTTTGATTATCATTGACCACATTATTTCTCTTATTATGAACTGTATTCAAAACATTTCCTATTGTACTACTAACATCAGTAGTGGCAGAATCTGGATTATTTTGTTCAAATTTGGAAATAATTTCCACTGAGATCTTGGAACTTTGAATGAAAAACAAGATTTTCTTAAAGAAATTCCAAAACAAATCTTGTAAAATTATTATATTTGAATTATTTGTTGATAAATTTTGTTCAATTTTCAATTTATGTAGAATCAACTCATTTGAATCTTCTGGTGAATTATTTAAGAATTTGATTAATTTTGGATATTTCAATTTTGTATCTTCCACAATTCTGTTAATTAATTGATTTAGTTCAACATTAGTTCTTTGAATTATAATATCAATTGTATTTTGTAATCTCCCTAATTTAGAAATGATTGATAAAATTGAATAAATTTGATGGAATGGGTTCAGATCATTATTCAAATTGTTAATGAATTCATCCTCACTGTTTAATTCATCAACAGCCCCTGAATTTCTTGACGATTTTTTATCTAATGAGGTTGTATTCATTGCAGTTAAATTTTTAATAAATTTCTCCATATTCAAATTATTTATCGATGCTGTTTCTAAAATATCAATATCAATTGAATTTCTCAAAAATTTCTCAATATTTGATGAATTATCTTTCAATGATGTGGAACTCTCAAAATCCATTTCATTTTTAATCAAGAAATTCTCAGAAATTGAGTTATATGAACTAAATTCTTTTTTGGAAAACAAAATTTGAAATAATTCTTCAATTAAGATTTCAAACAATTGATCTCTTTGAGTTTCAAAATATTCTTTTAAACTTTTCATTGAAGGCAATTCCCATAGTTTAAACTCATTAGCTTTTTGGAAAACAATGTCAAGTAAATTTTGTGCTTTAAAATAATTTTTATTATTCATACAAGTTTCCAATTCCAAGGGTATTTTCTTAATTTGCTCAATGTTATCCAAGATCTCAATCATTTGGTTATAAGTGTTCAAATTCTCATTCATTGAATTCAATTTCCCATTTGATGAATCATTCAAATCATCATCAACACTTAACACGGCTTCTTTGATATCAGAGATCGTCTTTTGAGAATTACTCAATGACTCAACCACCAGTCTGTATGATCCAACACTATCATTGAACGCTTGAAAATGCTCATTCACAGCCAGATTCAATCCATTAGAAATCCGTTCTTTCAATTCATTGAATTCTTGTCTTCTATGTCCCAATCCAACTGAAGTGTTGTCTAAAAGTGGCAACGCAATCTCCAACGGGTTTGCATTCTCCACTGTGGTCTGTTTCCAGTACAACTCGACCTCTGATAGCAATGCTGTTCAAACAAGTTAGTCCTTCGATTTTAAAATAAATAAATAGGTAAATAAACAACTCACATTGAAGATTGTCCAACGAGCTCTCCATCTGCTCAAGCTGCTTGCGGTCCTTGTGGTTCACCGACAACACTCTTCCACGCTGTGCTCCTTGCGGTGGTGCGAGACTCATCTTCTCTTCTCTTCTCTTCTATTTTCTTCTGGTTGGTTCTTCTGCTGTTGTTTTTTGTTTACTTTCAAGATTTAAAATCGGGAATTTTATAAAAATGTTTTGATTTTAATGTTTTTTAGTTGGAAGATGCAACGAAAACAGCTGGAAATCGGTAAGGTTTAGGCAGTTGGAGACTCAAATTTGTGGCTCAGGACGGTAGAATTAGTTGGTCGGTTTTTTCCAGGCGTTGAAATTGGGTTTTTGTGTGTGTTTTTTAACTTCTGTTTTACACAAAATTTATTACAATCATAAAGAAAGCACGAGATTGCATCAATTTGTGGTTTAATCAGAGTATTAGAAGCTTGGAGACTGCCTGGATTTTATTATAAAGATGTTGTTGCTCTTTTACTGCTTTTCAATAGCCGTTTTGGTTCAATTATCAGCTGCTTACACGATAAATCGTGGTTCTCAACACAAAAGAAACACCATTTATGAGAGCATGGATGGATTCACTGACGATGCTGTTGACCACAGTGTTGCAATGGATGCTGTGAAAGTGAATCCAACTCAGATTTGGGATTATTCATACACTTCCAATATCAACGACACTAACAAAATCCATGGTGTTTCCTTTGGTGGTTGGTTTGTGTTGGAACCTTATATCACACCCTCTTTGTTTGAGCAGTTCTTAGTGAATGGGAAAATGGACACAGATATTCCAACTGATGAATACACTTTCACTGAAGCTTTAGGTAAAAACGAATCTTTAAGACAATTGGAAGAACATTGGTCCACTTTTATAACAGAAGAAGATTTTGCCACTGTGAAGAGTTATGGTTTGAACTTGGTGAGACTTCCAGTAGGTTATTGGGCCTTTAATACTTTGAAAAATGATCCGTATGTTCAAGGTCAAGAAAAATATCTTGATTTAGCTCTACAATGGGCTCAAGCAAATGATTTGAAAATTTGGTTGGATTTACATGGTGTTCCTGGTTCTCAGAATGGGTTTGATAATTCTGGTAAAAGAGGTAATGTTACGTGGCAGGAGAATAAAGAGAATATTGAAGTAACTTTAGATGTTTTGGATTACATGTTTGCCAAATATGGTGGGTCTAATTATTCTGATACAATTATTGGAATTGAAATTGTTAATGAACCTTTAGGTCCAAAGATTGATATGAAAGAATATTTAGAGTTTATTCATGAAGTTTATGACAGTTACAGAAACGAATACAATTCCACTAACTATTTTCTGATTCATGATGCTTTCCAAGGAATTGGTTTCTGGAACACTTTGTTAAATCAAAATTATCATAACGTTTCCATGTTATATACGAATGGCACTGATAATGATACCACGTATTATGGAGTTGTTGTTGATCACCATCATTACGAAGTTTTCACCGATTATCAGAATCATAATAGTGAAGAGGTCAGAATCAGTGATATCATGAATTTTGGTGATAGTTTAGCACAAGAACAAGTTTATCATCCTTCTTTAGTTGGTGAATGGTCTGCTGCTATCACTGATTGTCAAAAATGGTTGAACGGTGTCGGTGTTGGTGCAAGATACGATGGTACTTATAATGCAGAACAATTGGAAAATGTTTTCAACAACACAAGATACATTTTAACCAAAAGAGACGATCCCACTACTACTGATACGTATACATGCACTAATAAAACAGATGTTAGTTCATTCAATGTTGCATATAAATCCAATATCAGAAAATTTGTGGAAGCTCAATTAATCGCATATGAACGTGGTTCTGCTGGTTGGATTTTTTGGAACTATAAGACAGAAGATGCCATTGAATGGGATATGCAGAAATTGATTGAGCATGAGATGTTTCCTCAACCATTGAACAATTTCACTCATTTTTATCCAAATGGAACAGAAATTTTGTTCAAAAAGAAGAGTTTTGGAGTTAAATTGAGTTTAAATGTTGCATTGCTGGCTGGCTGTTTAGCTGTTGCAACTGGTGTTTTATTTTAGACTTTTAATAGATTTATTTTAGAGATGTTCATATTTATAAATTCTGTAATTCTGTAGATAAAATAATTCTAATCTTGAATTCCAATATTAATTTGTTCAAATAATGAACAAGTTCAGATCTACCGCTAAACTTGCCGTGCAAAAGATGTTTCAACTCTCCAAAATTGACTCATTGAATATCCAAGAACCATTCTACTCCACTGTCCATCAAATTGGCACTTCCAAACTTTCCAGTGGAAACAACAACAACAACAACAAATTGTTGATTTTAGATTCATCTTTCAATCCTCCACATAAAGGCCATTCAACCATCATTTCACGTTCTTTGGAACAACTGAAGCTCAATGGCACCACAGCATCAGCTGTCTTACTCCTCCTATCAGTGAAAAACGCAGATAAACACCCACAATTAGCAAAATTCAGTGATCGAATTAAAATGATGAAATTATTTGGTGAATTTTTATATAAGGAGCATGGTGGTGAAGTTCCTATCATAATTGGTGTCACTAATCAAGCAAGGTTCATTGATAAAGAGAAAATTCTGTACGGTGAATTGGGTAAGAAAGAGTTTATTTTCATTGTTGGGTATGATACTTTAATTAGAATTTTTGATTTGAAGTACTATGCTGATGGGTTGGGTGAATTAGAAGAGTTTATGAACAATTGTTGCATCTATTGCTTAACTAGAGGTGATAATGGAGATGAGTACTCTCAGCAGCAGTATATTGATAACTTACCTTTTGGCTGGAATAAGAAAGTTGTTTCAATTACAAATAGTGATGCGGTGAAAGATGTTTCTTCGTCAAAGATAAGAAAAGAAATTCTAAATGGATTGGAAAATAATAAAGATGTCATTGATAGTATAAATGCGTTTATTAAAGCTAATGATCCTTATGGTTCAAAGCATCATTCCAAAAATTAACTTCAAGTAAAGTAACATCAGCAAATATTTTAACCAATTTCAAGATTTTATCAGCATTGAGATCAACTGAATGTTGTTCTAAAACTTGTTTTCCCAATTCAGATGCTGCTCTGAACTCTTTGGATTTGTAATCATTGATCCAGTTGATGTATTCTTGTTGGTTGGTTGTGATTTCAACATTTTCAGCAGCTTCACAGTATCCGAAAAGACATGGTGCTAAAGCTACTTGAATATCCAACCAATCACCAGTTTTGGAAACGTTGAGTAAATAGTCCATGTACTGCTTACAAGCTACTGATGGCTTGATTTTACTTAAATCTTGTTCGTCAACACCATGAGCTCTCAATTTATTGGTATGCAATTTCAGTTCATGAGTTATAGCATTTAAGATGTTTGCTTCTCTTTGGATACATTCAATATCTGGAGCAACACTGGCTGATAACGAGTGGACTCTGGCATAGTTTACCAAATAGATATAATCTTGTTTCAAGAAATGAACAAATTTGTTGGTTGATAATGATCCATTAGCCAATTGTTTAACAAATTCATGATTAACGTATTTCCCCCAATTGAGTTTGACTGACGGGTGATTAGTTAAGAATTCAGTGAAATGACCGTTATGGAACAATTTCCCATTGTTAGGAACTTCAGGTTTACTGATTGTTGGAATCATATAAAAATGATTTAATGGACCATTACCATGTCCAATTGATAATGAATTTTGAATACATCCATGGACATATCTAACGGCAGCATCAATTGCAACTTCTAGCGAGTACCCATTTGCCATATTGGCAGCTATTGAAGATGCTAGTGTACAACCGGTTCCATGTGTGTTTTGAGTGTCAATGAAGTCATTTTTAAAAACAGTGAAACTATCGTTATAACTTGTGTATAATATGTCCAAAAGATAAGAGTTTTCAATAATGTTATGACCACCTTTCAATAACACACTTTTAGCACCTGTTTGAAGATGTATAGATTTACAATATTGCTTCAAACTGTCTAGATCTAAAAAAGATGGGAATTTTTCATTCAATATCAATTCAGCTTCAGATAAATTTGGTGTGATTAATGTTGCTTTTTGGAATAATTTGGATATGGATTGAGTCAAAGTTGCATCATCTGAAAGTCTGAACCCAGTGGTTGTCACTAAAACAGGATCAACGATCAATGGCTTACCAACATGATACAGATCTAAAAATTCATTCAAAATTTTCACTGAATCAACACTTAACATTCCAGTTTTAACAACATCAATTGATATATCAGAGAAATTGGCTTCTAGGATATTTCTGAGTGTCTCCTTATTAGTGTGTGCCACTGATCTGACACCCGTTGTGTTCTGTGCAGTCAATGCCGTGATTGCTGTGAGTCCATACGCTCCATTTGCAGTTATTGCTTTCAAATCTGCTTCAATTCCTGCACCACCAGAAGAATCTGATCCGGCTACTGTTAGCACTGTCTTAACACTGTTCACTGTCATCTTTGCTCGATGGTTGGGATATAAGTTGATGGAGAAAAAAGAAGAAAAGAATTCGATCTAAATTAAAATGAATTGAGTGAGCTTATATAGCGATGAGTATGCGTTTACAGTGAATTGCTCAAAAAAGGTCATAAATAATCATAGATTTGTAAAGTTTTATATACATGGTGTGATGAGCAACCTTTTAATTGGCATCGTGGTTTGGTTTAACCACCAATTCATCGTTTTCCACAGTGACATGAACAGTTTCTGAATTTTTGATTTGACCTTTCAATAAATAAATAGCCATTGGATTCAACAATCTTTTTTGAATCAAACGGTTTAAAGGTCTAGCACCATATAAGCTGTCGTAACCATGTTGAGTGAGCCAGTCTTTTGCCTTGTCATCTAATTCTAGTTTGATTCTCTTATCTGCTAAACGTTCTTGAACTTCTCCTAATCTAATATCAACAATGTTTCTTAACACAGTTTTACTTAATCTGTTGAAAACTAAGATATCATCAATTCTATTAATGAATTCAGGTGGGTAGTTTCTCTTCATTGCTTCAATGACTTTATCTTTAGACTCTTTCGAGACTTTACCATCTTCATCATTAATCTCTGAATCTTGTAACAAAATATCTTGACCAATATTAGAAGTCATCACGATAATGGTGTTTTTGAAATCAACAGTGGTACCTTGAGAATCAGTCAATTTACCCTCATCCAACACTTGTAACAAAACTTTACAAACATCTGGATGTGCTTTTTCAAATTCATCAAATAGCACCACAGAATAAGGTTTTCTTCTGACAGCTTCAGTTAATTGACCACCACTTTCACTCATCACATAACCTGGAGGAGCACCAATCAATCTTGACACCGTGTGTTTTTCTTGGAACTCAGACATATCAAATCTAATAACATTACTTGCATCATCAAACAAAAATTCAGCTAATGATTTAGTTAACTCAGTTTTACCTGTACCAGTTGGACCTAAAAACATGAAACTTGCAATAGGTCTTTTATCACTAGTTAAACCTGCTCTTTGTAATCTCACAGCATCTGAAATTGCATGAATAGCTTCATCTTGACCAACAACTTTTTGCTTGAGTGAATCTTCCATGTAAAGCAAACGATCTTTATCACCTTTCAACACGGTATTCATTGGGATACCAGTCATTTTGGAAATAACTTTTGAAATATCATCTGAAGTCACTGAATCATGAAGCAAGCCAGTCTTGGACTCTTTGGAAGGATCATTATCATTTTTTTCACTTAATTCGACTTTCTTCATTAATTCTGGGATTTTAGCATATCTTAATTCAGAAGCTTTACCATAATTACCTTCTCTTTGAGCAATTTCTAAATCCACTTTAGCTTGTTCTAGATCTTTTTTAGCATTCTTGATACTTTCAATCTCTGCTTTTTCAGCTTCCCAAATTTCAGTTAATCTTGCTAATTCATCGTTCTTATTTTTCAAATCTTTCTCTAAAACTTCACGTCTTTCAATTGAAAGTGGATCAGTTTCCTTTTTCAAAGATTCTAATTCAATCTGAATGGTCATAATAGCCCTATCCAATTTTTGAATCTCATCTGGCTTGGATTCATGTTGTAATCTCAACACGGCACAAGCTTCATCAACTAAATCAATGGCCTTATCTGGTAAGAATCTATCGGTGATATAACGATTGGATAAAACAGCTGCTGACACTAATGCACTATCAGTGATTCTAACACCATGGTGCACCTCATAACGTTCTTTCAAACCTCTTAATATACTGATTGTATCATTAACACTTGGTTCATTTAAAATAATTGGTTGGAATCTTCTTGATAAAGCTGGATCTTTCTCAATAATTTTATATTCATCCAATGTGGTTGCACTGATACATCTCAAGCCTCTAGCCAATTTTGGTTTCAAGATATTCGAAGCATCCATTGAACCATCGGTTTTACCTAATCCTAACAACATATGAACTTCATCAATGAAAACAATGATTTCACCATTAGCCTTATCAATTTCTTCTAATACGCCTTTCAATCTTTCTTCAAATTCACCTCTATATTTCGCACCAGCAATCAAAGCACCTAAATCCAAAGCCACTAATTGCTTATTCTTCAAACTCTCTGGAACTTCACCTTTAACGATTCTTTGAGCCAAACCATCGATTAAACTTGTTTTACCAACACCAGCTCTACCTATTAGCACTGGATTGTTTTTAGTACGACGTGACAAGATTTGAATGGCACGTCTGATTTCATCGTCTCTACCGATAACTGGATCCAATTTCCCTTGCTCTGCTAATTTAGTTAAATTTGTTCCATATTGTTCCAATGCTGGTTTTTCAGGTTCTGCTTGACCTTGTTGGTTCATGTTCATTCTGAAATTAGGTCCCGAGGCAAATCTCCTGTTTATCAAAACTGGAGCAGTACCATGTCTAGTAGTAGAGTGGTTGATCAAAGCATTTGAGTTCTGTAGTAGTAAAGTAGATAATGGACGTGTTGTTGTAGTGAGTCTCAGTGATTGTCTTGCCAGCTGTGTACGCAACTGGCGTGTTGTGAGTCTTCTTTGTAGCATTTCTGTCGAGTGTCTTCAGTCTAGTAAGTGGCAATTGAAGCTCAAGAACAGCAGTTATCAGCTGTTTAAATAGAAAGAAACAGTGCAAAATTCCAGCAATTTCTGGAAAATATTGGAATTTTTTGGGGTTTTTCTTTTCGTTATGCAGAGAAAAATTGTGTCACTTTTTTTTCTTTACAAGATTTACGGATTGGAAGTTGAAAAAAGTCGTTAAATTGTCGTTAGTTGTTGTAGTTGTGTTGTAGATGTAATGAAGTTGCTGTTTAGTGAAAAAATGGTGCAAAAATAATAAAATTTGAGCAATTTTTGAAGTGCTTTTAATTTGGTGTCTGACGATTAGAATCTGGGGTCTCGCGAAGATACCGATGGTCGATATTGAACTCTGGATATTCCACTAATTGGTCATCATACTCATCATCATCGTCTTGTTCTGATTCACTGTTTGCATGGATATTCCCTCCAGAAGAATGCATAGCTGTACTAGAAGGAACAGAGTATAAATCATCTTGAACTAGATCGTAGAATTGGACTGTTCTGTCGTTCATGCTGGTTGGGTTTCCTATCACTGTGGTGGCTGTATTGTTCTTATTGTTGTTTTTCAAGATTGGATGTACCACTGGATGCAATTCAATCATTCTGTTCCTACTGTCTCTCTTGGATCTAATTCCCAATAATTTACTCTTATAATCATTATAATGACTAAAATCATGCAACTTAGATCGTATTGAAACCATCTTATTTTTAGCCCTTGTTGATCCAAACAATTTATTTGATTTCCTTCCCTTCACGGTATTCTCATCAAAGAAATTATCATTTGAAATCTGTCTTCCCAAAACTGCCTTTTTCTCATATTTTCTTTCCAAAGTTCTAATGGTATTAATCCATTCTCTTGACACGATGGAAACACAAAGAATGGCAAATCCAAATATGTAAACAGACCAAGTTCTCATTACATCTGATGCAATAGTGATTGTTAAAAACACAAATGGGGAAATGAAAGTTATTAATGAAAATATAGCTAATGCAAGTGATTTCCTATTGTATGCAAATTGTCTTTTCAAAATTGAATAATAAACCATCATTGTTGCAAATAAGGTTAATGATAGGTATATGAAGAAATAATAAGCAATGTCCAATTTGGAGACTGTAAAAGTATAAAAATATTCTTTTGAGTCATCAATTGAATGTATCAATGTCAATATCAGATTTATCACAGATAATGAGTAACCTAGGATTCTCACTTTCTGTTTCCTCTTGTGATTTGTTATACTTATTATGATATCTGATAACGAACACCATATCAAGAACCATGATATACTTCTCAATATCCCAAATTTCAAAGAATATGTGATAATATTATCAATAATTGCCGTATCTGAAAAATTATACAAATATTGGACATGTAAACTGTTTGTAACTTTTGACAGTATCACCGTATGAACAATAGAAAAGAACAAGTTGCTAAATATCAATAAACTTGAAAATTTATTTATCGAATCTAGGAATAATAACAGCAATTGCATCCAACTCGCAGTGACAATCCCAGTCAACACCAATGACATCACTATAGTGCCACCTATGAAATGGTCTCTCCCGACACTACTCGTAGTAATCTGATTAATTATATCAGTGGTGATTTCAGTTATATTCAAATCACTGTTTGTCCAATTGGTGATATAATAAGCTGGGTATTTAATCTGTATGGTCTCGTTGGCAAACTGAAGCAAACCAGCTTGTAGTTGGTACACATCGTAGTCATCTGTCTGTAGCACCAAGTCTTCATAGGAGGCCAGCTCTGAGGTTGAAGACATGCTTTTGTTGTTCTTCGTGAATGCCTAAATACTTGAATTAATTTTTCAAAATATTTTTTTCTTTTTACTCACAGAAAAGGCTACACTGAGATAAAGAGAGATAATGATTGAAATTGTGTATTAGAAGTATAAAGTTGTAAAAATGTCCTTAGTAAAATGAATTGAAAAATCCTCATCGTTTAGGATGATTTTTATTGTTATGATGATGATGATGATGATTGTTGTTATGATTGTTGTTATGATGATTGTTGTTATGATTAAATGTCCTTTTTTTGGGTTTACTCTTCAATTTCGTCTTTGAAATTTTAATCCCACCAAATTTCCTATCCAAATCTTTCAAATGGATGTTAACTATATAACATCTCATTTTGTAAACTATGTCAATTGGATCAAATGAAGGTAATGAAACTCTTATTTCGACCAAGTCTTTTGATTTATTTTTAAAAGTCAATTTCGGTTGTAATTCTCTAACAAACATGAAGTTATTTGCACTTCTTTTATAGAAAGTAGATGAAAAGCCTTCTGGGTGTGGGATCTCATTTGATAAATTGTTTATCACGGGAATTTTAGATGTTGGAGCAAGTTTAGGAAATGAAACTGTTAAAATCTGATCTTTTGTTGGTGTATTTAATTCTGGTTCTTGATATGTTGTAATTATTAAATGGTCAGGTTTAGTTAGAGCATAGTTGTTGTTGTTGTTGTTGTTCTGAGGTTTATTGTTGCCAAAATATGTGAATGTTGGAGATGTATAATTTGAATGAGTTGTATTTGTTATATTTGAGTTGTATGTGAAATTAGAAGTTGAAGAATCATCCAGTGGATAAAATCTTGAATTGAATGATATATCAATTGGATTGTCATCCAAGAATGGGGACCATAGGAATGAATCTGATTTAGCAGAATGCGATCTTTCTTCGTTATTATGGTTGTTATTGTTCCAGATGTTTGGAGAGTTTGGTATTGTATTTGGCATCAACATTTCTGGATAAGATTGCGGTGGTGGTGGTGGTAGATGAATGAATTGTGGTTGTGATTGTGGCTGCATTGGAATCATATTTGGGTTTAGATTCAAATTCCAGAAATCATTTGATAAATCTATATTTGAATTAGATAAAGATCTTCCGTATTCCATTGGTTGTACCAGTGGGGATTGATTTAATGAGTTCATGTTTGGTCTTCTAAAACTCGAGAGTTTTGAACTAGGTACTGACCAAGATCTTAGATTCAAGTTATTATTATTATTATTATTATTATTATTATTATTGAAATTATTATAATCTGTTGTTAAATGAGGTGGAGTCAAAGTGTTTGTTTGAGTTTGTTGCTTGATACTTCTTTCCAAGTCTAGCCAGTCGTTGTCTTCCAACTCATTAGTGTTCTGTATTGTATGGTTATTTATATTATTATTGTTATGATAATTTATAGTATCAATGTTCAAGTTTTGTATTGAATCAATGTTTATATCATCATTCTTGATATCATTTGGTCTTGGTTTATTATTGAATGTTCTTGAACGATTGTAATTCCTTTTATACTTCAATCTAACTTGAGATTGTGTGTTATTATTGTTCCGAGAGTTTGTCGATGATTCATAATTTTTATGAGTTGTCTGAGAGTTAAACAGCTGGTTGAACGGCTGTTTCTGCTGAAGCCTGTCTTCGACATTAAAAGGCATTGAGAAGATATGAAAAGACTGCCCTTTGTGGTCTCTTCAGGCTCAAACTCCAAGGAAAACAGCAAAGCAAAAAAGTTGAGCTCTTCCAAAATATTGGAATTTTTCGAAAAAAAAAGTGAAAAATATAGTAGTTTTTTTTTCACAGTCTACCAGATAAGCAATTCATTTTTAGGTCGAGGCGAGATTCGAACTCGCGACATTCTGTGAGTGAAACAGACGTGATAACCACTACACTACTCGACCAATTTTAGTAAAATTTAGGTGTACTGTACTGCTACCTTCTATGCGTTACTAAAATCACAATTTCAATGATTTTATGGGTTTTCTGGCTGTAGCGGTGGCATTTACGTCGATGTAACAGTGAATTTAGGTGTTTTTTTCTATTACTGAAGTCTAGAAGCTTTCATATAACACTAAAAGTACATATAATTTTTTCCATTTATGATCACGATTATAATTAATTCCATCATGATCTGTGGCGCATTGGTTTGTTATATATCTTATTTATAAATTATAGAAATAGTGGCAAAGTTTAAATTTTTAGCTTTTTAGTTTTGTATGTTGTGAAAAAAAATTAAATCACTTGCCACATTAATAATTAAGTACTAGCTGTTTATAAAAAAATCAATATAATATAAGTTTATCACAAGACTATATTAAGTCGATAATATAAAACAAAATACGTACAATCTATTATTTTTCTTTTTCAATAATTAGTGTTTCTGTTTTATAAAAATTTCGTTGATGAACTTTTGTACGTTGCAGGTGTTTTAATGCCAGACTCTTAATGTTTCACAACTTGCCTGTGGCGCAGGACATATTCAAAATTTCAAATATCAATCAACAATCTATCGTCTTTTCTGCTATCAAAGATTAATATTTATAACAGCTGTAGCAAGTTGAGCTGAATTAGTTGAGATCTATAATACATTTTTCCATTAATCAATTCAATATTATGAAGATTAGTGAATCAAAACGGTTTTATGTACTCCACAATTTCACTTCACCTAGAGGCTAGTCTAGTCTAGTCTCTTGAACATGTTTTAAGCTTTCATCTCTGATAAGTGATGTTAAGCTACAAAGTTATAAATCTCATGTTGTAAGTGTATTAAAGAAGCAAATATATAGAAATTATCTTATATCTTCTAAAACCAACA
>JAJMAV010000009.1:83023-166145 GCA_030565045.1 Starmera caribaea
TAACACTATATAAATTGTGTACTAAATCCCTCTTGATAGTTTCTCTAAAGAAACTAGGGTTTGAATAACATAAGTAATTGTTTATTAAGTTATAGTTACCACACTTACCCAGTGTCATCGTTATTCTTACCCATCATCTCGCTCAGTTAGCTTGTATTACCCATCTGCCACTAAATTACGGACAAGCTATCCTGAACATTGTTGGTTTTAGAAGATATAAGATAATTTCTATATATTTGCTTCTTTAATACACTTACAACATGAGATTTATAACTTTGTAGCTTAACATCACTTATCAGAGATGAAAGCTTAAAACATGTTCAAGAGACTAGACTAGACTAGCCTCTAGGTGAAGTGAAATTGTGGAGTACATAAAACCGTTTTGATTCACTAATCTTCATAATATTGAATTGATTAATGGAAAAATGTATTATAGATCTCAACTAATTCAGCTCAACTTGCTACAGCTGTTATAAATATTAATCTTTGATAGCAGAAAAGACGATAGATTGTTGATTGATATTTGAAATTTTGAATATGTCCTGCGCCACAGGCAAGTTGTGAAACATTAAGAGTCTGGCATTAAAACACCTGCAACGTACAAAAGTTCATCAACGAAATTTTTATAAAACAGAAACACTAATTATTGAAAAAGAAAAATAATAGATTGTACGTATTTTGTTTTATATTATCGACTTAATATAGTCTTGTGATAAACTTATATTATATTGATTTTTTTATAAACAGCTAGTACTTAATTATTAATGTGGCAAGTGATTTAATTTTTTTTCACAACATACAAAACTAAAAAGCTAAAAATTTAAACTTTGCCACTATTTCTATAATTTATAAATAAGATATATAACAAACCAATGCGCCACAGATCATGATGGAATTAATTATAATCGTGATCATAAATGGAAAAAATTATATGTACTTTTAGTGTTATATGAAAGCTTCTAGACTTCAGTAATAGAAAAAAACACCTAAATTCACTGTTACATCGACGTAAATGCCACCGCTACAGCCAGAAAACCCATAAAATCATTGAAATTGTGATTTTAGTAACGCATAGAAGGTAGCAGTACAGTACACCTAAATTTTACTAAAATTGGTCGAGTAGTGTAGTGGTTATCACGTCTGTTTCACTCACAGAATGTCGCGAGTTCGAATCTCGCCTCGACCTAAAAATGAATTGCTTATCTGGTAGACTGTGAAAAAAAAACTACTATATTTTTCACTTTTTTTTTCGAAAAATTCCAATATTTTGGAAGAGCTCAACTTTTTTGCTTTGCTGTTTTCCTTGGAGTTTGAGCCTGAAGAGACCACAAAGGGCAGTCTTTTCATATCTTCTCAATGCCTTTTAATGTCGAAGACAGGCTTCAGCAGAAACAGCCGTTCAACCAGCTGTTTAACTCTCAGACAACTCATAAAAATTATGAATCATCGACAAACTCTCGGAACAATAATAACACACAATCTCAAGTTAGATTGAAGTATAAAAGGAATTACAATCGTTCAAGAACATTCAATAATAAACCAAGACCAAATGATATCAAGAATGATGATATAAACATTGATTCAATACAAAACTTGAACATTGATACTATAAATTATCATAACAATAATAATATAAATAACCATACAATACAGAACACTAATGAGTTGGAAGACAACGACTGGCTAGACTTGGAAAGAAGTATCAAGCAACAAACTCAAACAAACACTTTGACTCCACCTCATTTAACAACAGATTATAATAATTTCAATAATAATAATAATAATAATAATAATAATAATAACTTGAATCTAAGATCTTGGTCAGTACCTAGTTCAAAACTCTCGAGTTTTAGAAGACCAAACATGAACTCATTAAATCAATCCCCACTGGTACAACCAATGGAATACGGAAGATCTTTATCTAATTCAAATATAGATTTATCAAATGATTTCTGGAATTTGAATCTAAACCCAAATATGATTCCAATGCAGCCACAATCACAACCACAATTCATTCATCTACCACCACCACCACCGCAATCTTATCCAGAAATGTTGATGCCAAATACAATACCAAACTCTCCAAACATCTGGAACAATAACAACCATAATAACGAAGAAAGATCGCATTCTGCTAAATCAGATTCATTCCTATGGTCCCCATTCTTGGATGACAATCCAATTGATATATCATTCAATTCAAGATTTTATCCACTGGATGATTCTTCAACTTCTAATTTCACATACAACTCAAATATAACAAATACAACTCATTCAAATTATACATCTCCAACATTCACATATTTTGGCAACAATAAACCTCAGAACAACAACAACAACAACAACTATGCTCTAACTAAACCTGACCATTTAATAATTACAACATATCAAGAACCAGAATTAAATACACCAACAAAAGATCAGATTTTAACAGTTTCATTTCCTAAACTTGCTCCAACATCTAAAATTCCCGTGATAAACAATTTATCAAATGAGATCCCACACCCAGAAGGCTTTTCATCTACTTTCTATAAAAGAAGTGCAAATAACTTCATGTTTGTTAGAGAATTACAACCGAAATTGACTTTTAAAAATAAATCAAAAGACTTGGTCGAAATAAGAGTTTCATTACCTTCATTTGATCCAATTGACATAGTTTACAAAATGAGATGTTATATAGTTAACATCCATTTGAAAGATTTGGATAGGAAATTTGGTGGGATTAAAATTTCAAAGACGAAATTGAAGAGTAAACCCAAAAAAAGGACATTTAATCATAACAACAATCATCATAACAACAATCATAACAACAATCATCATCATCATCATCATAACAATAAAAATCATCCTAAACGATGAGGATTTTTCAATTCATTTTACTAAGGACATTTTTACAACTTTATACTTCTAATACACAATTTCAATCATTATCTCTCTTTATCTCAGTGTAGCCTTTTCTGTGAGTAAAAAGAAAAAAATATTTTGAAAAATTAATTCAAGTATTTAGGCATTCACGAAGAACAACAAAAGCATGTCTTCAACCTCAGAGCTGGCCTCCTATGAAGACTTGGTGCTACAGACAGATGACTACGATGTGTACCAACTACAAGCTGGTTTGCTTCAGTTTGCCAACGAGACCATACAGATTAAATACCCAGCTTATTATATCACCAATTGGACAAACAGTGATTTGAATATAACTGAAATCACCACTGATATAATTAATCAGATTACTACGAGTAGTGTCGGGAGAGACCATTTCATAGGTGGCACTATAGTGATGTCATTGGTGTTGACTGGGATTGTCACTGCGAGTTGGATGCAATTGCTGTTATTATTCCTAGATTCGATAAATAAATTTTCAAGTTTATTGATATTTAGCAACTTGTTCTTTTCTATTGTTCATACGGTGATACTGTCAAAAGTTACAAACAGTTTACATGTCCAATATTTGTATAATTTTTCAGATACGGCAATTATTGATAATATTATCACATATTCTTTGAAATTTGGGATATTGAGAAGTATATCATGGTTCTTGATATGGTGTTCGTTATCAGATATCATAATAAGTATAACAAATCACAAGAGGAAACAGAAAGTGAGAATCCTAGGTTACTCATTATCTGTGATAAATCTGATATTGACATTGATACATTCAATTGATGACTCAAAAGAATATTTTTATACTTTTACAGTCTCCAAATTGGACATTGCTTATTATTTCTTCATATACCTATCATTAACCTTATTTGCAACAATGATGGTTTATTATTCAATTTTGAAAAGACAATTTGCATACAATAGGAAATCACTTGCATTAGCTATATTTTCATTAATAACTTTCATTTCCCCATTTGTGTTTTTAACAATCACTATTGCATCAGATGTAATGAGAACTTGGTCTGTTTACATATTTGGATTTGCCATTCTTTGTGTTTCCATCGTGTCAAGAGAATGGATTAATACCATTAGAACTTTGGAAAGAAAATATGAGAAAAAGGCAGTTTTGGGAAGACAGATTTCAAATGATAATTTCTTTGATGAGAATACCGTGAAGGGAAGGAAATCAAATAAATTGTTTGGATCAACAAGGGCTAAAAATAAGATGGTTTCAATACGATCTAAGTTGCATGATTTTAGTCATTATAATGATTATAAGAGTAAATTATTGGGAATTAGATCCAAGAGAGACAGTAGGAACAGAATGATTGAATTGCATCCAGTGGTACATCCAATCTTGAAAAACAACAATAAGAACAATACAGCCACCACAGTGATAGGAAACCCAACCAGCATGAACGACAGAACAGTCCAATTCTACGATCTAGTTCAAGATGATTTATACTCTGTTCCTTCTAGTACAGCTATGCATTCTTCTGGAGGGAATATCCATGCAAACAGTGAATCAGAACAAGACGATGATGATGAGTATGATGACCAATTAGTGGAATATCCAGAGTTCAATATCGACCATCGGTATCTTCGCGAGACCCCAGATTCTAATCGTCAGACACCAAATTAAAAGCACTTCAAAAATTGCTCAAATTTTATTATTTTTGCACCATTTTTTCACTAAACAGCAACTTCATTACATCTACAACACAACTACAACAACTAACGACAATTTAACGACTTTTTTCAACTTCCAATCCGTAAATCTTGTAAAGAAAAAAAAGTGACACAATTTTTCTCTGCATAACGAAAAGAAAAACCCCAAAAAATTCCAATATTTTCCAGAAATTGCTGGAATTTTGCACTGTTTCTTTCTATTTAAACAGCTGATAACTGCTGTTCTTGAGCTTCAATTGCCACTTACTAGACTGAAGACACTCGACAGAAATGCTACAAAGAAGACTCACAACACGCCAGTTGCGTACACAGCTGGCAAGACAATCACTGAGACTCACTACAACAACACGTCCATTATCTACTTTACTACTACAGAACTCAAATGCTTTGATCAACCACTCTACTACTAGACATGGTACTGCTCCAGTTTTGATAAACAGGAGATTTGCCTCGGGACCTAATTTCAGAATGAACATGAACCAACAAGGTCAAGCAGAACCTGAAAAACCAGCATTGGAACAATATGGAACAAATTTAACTAAATTAGCAGAGCAAGGGAAATTGGATCCAGTTATCGGTAGAGACGATGAAATCAGACGTGCCATTCAAATCTTGTCACGTCGTACTAAAAACAATCCAGTGCTAATAGGTAGAGCTGGTGTTGGTAAAACAAGTTTAATCGATGGTTTGGCTCAAAGAATCGTTAAAGGTGAAGTTCCAGAGAGTTTGAAGAATAAGCAATTAGTGGCTTTGGATTTAGGTGCTTTGATTGCTGGTGCGAAATATAGAGGTGAATTTGAAGAAAGATTGAAAGGCGTATTAGAAGAAATTGATAAGGCTAATGGTGAAATCATTGTTTTCATTGATGAAGTTCATATGTTGTTAGGATTAGGTAAAACCGATGGTTCAATGGATGCTTCGAATATCTTGAAACCAAAATTGGCTAGAGGCTTGAGATGTATCAGTGCAACCACATTGGATGAATATAAAATTATTGAGAAAGATCCAGCTTTATCAAGAAGATTCCAACCAATTATTTTAAATGAACCAAGTGTTAATGATACAATCAGTATATTAAGAGGTTTGAAAGAACGTTATGAGGTGCACCATGGTGTTAGAATCACTGATAGTGCATTAGTGTCAGCAGCTGTTTTATCCAATCGTTATATCACCGATAGATTCTTACCAGATAAGGCCATTGATTTAGTTGATGAAGCTTGTGCCGTGTTGAGATTACAACATGAATCCAAGCCAGATGAGATTCAAAAATTGGATAGGGCTATTATGACCATTCAGATTGAATTAGAATCTTTGAAAAAGGAAACTGATCCACTTTCAATTGAAAGACGTGAAGTTTTAGAGAAAGATTTGAAAAATAAGAACGATGAATTAGCAAGATTAACTGAAATTTGGGAAGCTGAAAAAGCAGAGATTGAAAGTATCAAGAATGCTAAAAAAGATCTAGAACAAGCTAAAGTGGATTTAGAAATTGCTCAAAGAGAAGGTAATTATGGTAAAGCTTCTGAATTAAGATATGCTAAAATCCCAGAATTAATGAAGAAAGTCGAATTAAGTGAAAAAAATGATAATGATCCTTCCAAAGAGTCCAAGACTGGCTTGCTTCATGATTCAGTGACTTCAGATGATATTTCAAAAGTTATTTCCAAAATGACTGGTATCCCAATGAATACCGTGTTGAAAGGTGATAAAGATCGTTTGCTTTACATGGAAGATTCACTCAAGCAAAAAGTTGTTGGTCAAGATGAAGCTATTCATGCAATTTCAGATGCTGTGAGATTACAAAGAGCAGGTTTAACTAGTGATAAAAGACCTATTGCAAGTTTCATGTTTTTAGGTCCAACTGGTACAGGTAAAACTGAGTTAACTAAATCATTAGCTGAATTTTTGTTTGATGATGCAAGTAATGTTATTAGATTTGATATGTCTGAGTTCCAAGAAAAACACACGGTGTCAAGATTGATTGGTGCTCCTCCAGGTTATGTGATGAGTGAAAGTGGTGGTCAATTAACTGAAGCTGTCAGAAGAAAACCTTATTCTGTGGTGCTATTTGATGAATTTGAAAAAGCACATCCAGATGTTTGTAAAGTTTTGTTACAAGTGTTGGATGAGGGTAAATTGACTGATTCTCAAGGTACCACTGTTGATTTCAAAAACACCATTATCGTGATGACTTCTAATATTGGTCAAGATATTTTGTTACAAGATTCAGAGATTAATGATGAAGATGGTAAAGTCTCGAAAGAGTCTAAAGATAAAGTCATTGAAGCAATGAAGAGAAACTACCCACCTGAATTCATTAATAGAATTGATGATATCTTAGTTTTCAACAGATTAAGTAAAACTGTGTTAAGAAACATTGTTGATATTAGATTAGGAGAAGTTCAAGAACGTTTAGCAGATAAGAGAATCAAACTAGAATTAGATGACAAGGCAAAAGACTGGCTCACTCAACATGGTTACGACAGCTTATATGGTGCTAGACCTTTAAACCGTTTGATTCAAAAAAGATTGTTGAATCCAATGGCTATTTATTTATTGAAAGGTCAAATCAAAAATTCAGAAACTGTTCATGTCACTGTGGAAAACGATGAATTGGTGGTTAAACCAAACCACGATGCCAATTAAAAGGTTGCTCATCACACCATGTATATAAAACTTTACAAATCTATGATTATTTATGACCTTTTTTGAGCAATTCACTGTAAACGCATACTCATCGCTATATAAGCTCACTCAATTCATTTTAATTTAGATCGAATTCTTTTCTTCTTTTTTCTCCATCAACTTATATCCCAACCATCGAGCAAAGATGACAGTGAACAGTGTTAAGACAGTGCTAACAGTAGCCGGATCAGATTCTTCTGGTGGTGCAGGAATTGAAGCAGATTTGAAAGCAATAACTGCAAATGGAGCGTATGGACTCACAGCAATCACGGCATTGACTGCACAGAACACAACGGGTGTCAGATCAGTGGCACACACTAATAAGGAGACACTCAGAAATATCCTAGAAGCCAATTTCTCTGATATATCAATTGATGTTGTTAAAACTGGAATGTTAAGTGTTGATTCAGTGAAAATTTTGAATGAATTTTTAGATCTGTATCATGTTGGTAAGCCATTGATCGTTGATCCTGTTTTAGTGACAACCACTGGGTTCAGACTTTCAGATGATGCAACTTTGACTCAATCCATATCCAAATTATTCCAAAAAGCAACATTAATCACACCAAATTTATCTGAAGCTGAATTGATATTGAATGAAAAATTCCCATCTTTTTTAGATCTAGACAGTTTGAAGCAATATTGTAAATCTATACATCTTCAAACAGGTGCTAAAAGTGTGTTATTGAAAGGTGGTCATAACATTATTGAAAACTCTTATCTTTTGGACATATTATACACAAGTTATAACGATAGTTTCACTGTTTTTAAAAATGACTTCATTGACACTCAAAACACACATGGAACCGGTTGTACACTAGCATCTTCAATAGCTGCCAATATGGCAAATGGGTACTCGCTAGAAGTTGCAATTGATGCTGCCGTTAGATATGTCCATGGATGTATTCAAAATTCATTATCAATTGGACATGGTAATGGTCCATTAAATCATTTTTATATGATTCCAACAATCAGTAAACCTGAAGTTCCTAACAATGGGAAATTGTTCCATAACGGTCATTTCACTGAATTCTTAACTAATCACCCGTCAGTCAAACTCAATTGGGGGAAATACGTTAATCATGAATTTGTTAAACAATTGGCTAATGGATCATTATCAACCAACAAATTTGTTCATTTCTTGAAACAAGATTATATCTATTTGGTAAACTATGCCAGAGTCCACTCGTTATCAGCCAGTGTTGCTCCAGATATTGAATGTATCCAAAGAGAAGCAAACATCTTAAATGCTATAACTCATGAACTGAAATTGCATACCAATAAATTGAGAGCTCATGGTGTTGACGAACAAGATTTAAGTAAAATCAAGCCATCAGTAGCTTGTAAGCAGTACATGGACTATTTACTCAACGTTTCCAAAACTGGTGATTGGTTGGATATTCAAGTAGCTTTAGCACCATGTCTTTTCGGATACTGTGAAGCTGCTGAAAATGTTGAAATCACAACCAACCAACAAGAATACATCAACTGGATCAATGATTACAAATCCAAAGAGTTCAGAGCAGCATCTGAATTGGGAAAACAAGTTTTAGAACAACATTCAGTTGATCTCAATGCTGATAAAATCTTGAAATTGGTTAAAATATTTGCTGATGTTACTTTACTTGAAGTTAATTTTTGGAATGATGCTTTGAACCATAAGGATCATTAGCTTTAATAAACGCATTTATACTATCAATGACATCTTTATTATTTTCCAATCCATTTAGAATTTCTTTTCTTATCTTTGACGAAGAAACATCTTTCACCGCATCACTATTTGTAATTGAAACAACTTTCTTATTCCAGCCAAAAGGTAAGTTATCAATATACTGCTGCTGAGAGTACTCATCTCCATTATCACCTCTAGTTAAGCAATAGATGCAACAATTGTTCATAAACTCTTCTAATTCACCCAACCCATCAGCATAGTACTTCAAATCAAAAATTCTAATTAAAGTATCATACCCAACAATGAAAATAAACTCTTTCTTACCCAATTCACCGTACAGAATTTTCTCTTTATCAATGAACCTTGCTTGATTAGTGACACCAATTATGATAGGAACTTCACCACCATGCTCCTTATATAAAAATTCACCAAATAATTTCATCATTTTAATTCGATCACTGAATTTTGCTAATTGTGGGTGTTTATCTGCGTTTTTCACTGATAGGAGGAGTAAGACAGCTGATGCTGTGGTGCCATTGAGCTTCAGTTGTTCCAAAGAACGTGAAATGATGGTTGAATGGCCTTTATGTGGAGGATTGAAAGATGAATCTAAAATCAACAATTTGTTGTTGTTGTTGTTGTTTCCACTGGAAAGTTTGGAAGTGCCAATTTGATGGACAGTGGAGTAGAATGGTTCTTGGATATTCAATGAGTCAATTTTGGAGAGTTGAAACATCTTTTGCACGGCAAGTTTAGCGGTAGATCTGAACTTGTTCATTATTTGAACAAATTAATATTGGAATTCAAGATTAGAATTATTTTATCTACAGAATTACAGAATTTATAAATATGAACATCTCTAAAATAAATCTATTAAAAGTCTAAAATAAAACACCAGTTGCAACAGCTAAACAGCCAGCCAGCAATGCAACATTTAAACTCAATTTAACTCCAAAACTCTTCTTTTTGAACAAAATTTCTGTTCCATTTGGATAAAAATGAGTGAAATTGTTCAATGGTTGAGGAAACATCTCATGCTCAATCAATTTCTGCATATCCCATTCAATGGCATCTTCTGTCTTATAGTTCCAAAAAATCCAACCAGCAGAACCACGTTCATATGCGATTAATTGAGCTTCCACAAATTTTCTGATATTGGATTTATATGCAACATTGAATGAACTAACATCTGTTTTATTAGTGCATGTATACGTATCAGTAGTAGTGGGATCGTCTCTTTTGGTTAAAATGTATCTTGTGTTGTTGAAAACATTTTCCAATTGTTCTGCATTATAAGTACCATCGTATCTTGCACCAACACCGACACCGTTCAACCATTTTTGACAATCAGTGATAGCAGCAGACCATTCACCAACTAAAGAAGGATGATAAACTTGTTCTTGTGCTAAACTATCACCAAAATTCATGATATCACTGATTCTGACCTCTTCACTATTATGATTCTGATAATCGGTGAAAACTTCGTAATGATGGTGATCAACAACAACTCCATAATACGTGGTATCATTATCAGTGCCATTCGTATATAACATGGAAACGTTATGATAATTTTGATTTAACAAAGTGTTCCAGAAACCAATTCCTTGGAAAGCATCATGAATCAGAAAATAGTTAGTGGAATTGTATTCGTTTCTGTAACTGTCATAAACTTCATGAATAAACTCTAAATATTCTTTCATATCAATCTTTGGACCTAAAGGTTCATTAACAATTTCAATTCCAATAATTGTATCAGAATAATTAGACCCACCATATTTGGCAAACATGTAATCCAAAACATCTAAAGTTACTTCAATATTCTCTTTATTCTCCTGCCACGTAACATTACCTCTTTTACCAGAATTATCAAACCCATTCTGAGAACCAGGAACACCATGTAAATCCAACCAAATTTTCAAATCATTTGCTTGAGCCCATTGTAGAGCTAAATCAAGATATTTTTCTTGACCTTGAACATACGGATCATTTTTCAAAGTATTAAAGGCCCAATAACCTACTGGAAGTCTCACCAAGTTCAAACCATAACTCTTCACAGTGGCAAAATCTTCTTCTGTTATAAAAGTGGACCAATGTTCTTCCAATTGTCTTAAAGATTCGTTTTTACCTAAAGCTTCAGTGAAAGTGTATTCATCAGTTGGAATATCTGTGTCCATTTTCCCATTCACTAAGAACTGCTCAAACAAAGAGGGTGTGATATAAGGTTCCAACACAAACCAACCACCAAAGGAAACACCATGGATTTTGTTAGTGTCGTTGATATTGGAAGTGTATGAATAATCCCAAATCTGAGTTGGATTCACTTTCACAGCATCCATTGCAACACTGTGGTCAACAGCATCGTCAGTGAATCCATCCATGCTCTCATAAATGGTGTTTCTTTTGTGTTGAGAACCACGATTTATCGTGTAAGCAGCTGATAATTGAACCAAAACGGCTATTGAAAAGCAGTAAAAGAGCAACAACATCTTTATAATAAAATCCAGGCAGTCTCCAAGCTTCTAATACTCTGATTAAACCACAAATTGATGCAATCTCGTGCTTTCTTTATGATTGTAATAAATTTTGTGTAAAACAGAAGTTAAAAAACACACACAAAAACCCAATTTCAACGCCTGGAAAAAACCGACCAACTAATTCTACCGTCCTGAGCCACAAATTTGAGTCTCCAACTGCCTAAACCTTACCGATTTCCAGCTGTTTTCGTTGCATCTTCCAACTAAAAAACATTAAAATCAAAACATTTTTATAAAATTCCCGATTTTAAATCTTGAAAGTAAACAAAAAACAACAGCAGAAGAACCAACCAGAAGAAAATAGAAGAGAAGAGAAGAGAAGATGAGTCTCGCACCACCGCAAGGAGCACAGCGTGGAAGAGTGTTGTCGGTGAACCACAAGGACCGCAAGCAGCTTGAGCAGATGGAGAGCTCGTTGGACAATCTTCAATGTGAGTTGTTTATTTACCTATTTATTTATTTTAAAATCGAAGGACTAACTTGTTTGAACAGCATTGCTATCAGAGGTCGAGTTGTACTGGAAACAGACCACAGTGGAGAATGCAAACCCGTTGGAGATTGCGTTGCCACTTTTAGACAACACTTCAGTTGGATTGGGACATAGAAGACAAGAATTCAATGAATTGAAAGAACGGATTTCTAATGGATTGAATCTGGCTGTGAATGAGCATTTTCAAGCGTTCAATGATAGTGTTGGATCATACAGACTGGTGGTTGAGTCATTGAGTAATTCTCAAAAGACGATCTCTGATATCAAAGAAGCCGTGTTAAGTGTTGATGATGATTTGAATGATTCATCAAATGGGAAATTGAATTCAATGAATGAGAATTTGAACACTTATAACCAAATGATTGAGATCTTGGATAACATTGAGCAAATTAAGAAAATACCCTTGGAATTGGAAACTTGTATGAATAATAAAAATTATTTTAAAGCACAAAATTTACTTGACATTGTTTTCCAAAAAGCTAATGAGTTTAAACTATGGGAATTGCCTTCAATGAAAAGTTTAAAAGAATATTTTGAAACTCAAAGAGATCAATTGTTTGAAATCTTAATTGAAGAATTATTTCAAATTTTGTTTTCCAAAAAAGAATTTAGTTCATATAACTCAATTTCTGAGAATTTCTTGATTAAAAATGAAATGGATTTTGAGAGTTCCACATCATTGAAAGATAATTCATCAAATATTGAGAAATTTTTGAGAAATTCAATTGATATTGATATTTTAGAAACAGCATCGATAAATAATTTGAATATGGAGAAATTTATTAAAAATTTAACTGCAATGAATACAACCTCATTAGATAAAAAATCGTCAAGAAATTCAGGGGCTGTTGATGAATTAAACAGTGAGGATGAATTCATTAACAATTTGAATAATGATCTGAACCCATTCCATCAAATTTATTCAATTTTATCAATCATTTCTAAATTAGGGAGATTACAAAATACAATTGATATTATAATTCAAAGAACTAATGTTGAACTAAATCAATTAATTAACAGAATTGTGGAAGATACAAAATTGAAATATCCAAAATTAATCAAATTCTTAAATAATTCACCAGAAGATTCAAATGAGTTGATTCTACATAAATTGAAAATTGAACAAAATTTATCAACAAATAATTCAAATATAATAATTTTACAAGATTTGTTTTGGAATTTCTTTAAGAAAATCTTGTTTTTCATTCAAAGTTCCAAGATCTCAGTGGAAATTATTTCCAAATTTGAACAAAATAATCCAGATTCTGCCACTACTGATGTTAGTAGTACAATAGGAAATGTTTTGAATACAGTTCATAATAAGAGAAATAATGTGGTCAATGATAATCAAACGAATGGGAATGGGAAACATAATAGATTTACAGTTGATCAATTATGGGATTATTTGATTGATGAAGTTCAAGAATTCATTTTAACGTATATCTCAAATGATGAAAATTCATTGAAATTTAATAAAAAAATCACAAATAAAGAATCAGATAAACAACAAACGACAACAACAACCACTTCAACTTTGAATGATAGGTTAGATGATAAAATTTTCCAATTTAATAAAGTTGTTTATGATGATGAAAAAAATGATGATTTGAAAACAATCTTGAAAGATTTATTTCCTGGATTTATTAATTCTAATATTCATAATGTTGAAGATAAGAAAACTCCATTTATTGAAGATGTTAAATTTTTGAAGAAAACCAAAATTATCCCATCAAATATCTTCAATATGAGAATAATTTTGGAACCTTTCTTATTATTCATTCAAGGCTCAATATTAATTTTATCGAGTGATAAAGAACAAATTCCAATCAATTTTTTCAATAAATTTATGAATTTGAAATTTTTACCAATTTTGGAAGAAACTTTCTTATCATTTTATCAAGAAGAAGTTGATGATTTGAATTCATTAGAAGTTTTGGAGACAGATGGGATGGATGATCTTTATAACGGTATCAACAACAATTTTGAGTTTTTAACGTTGAATAATTCACAAGATTTAAGTGATTGTGTTAATAAACCTCAATTATTAAAATTTGTTGTTATTTTCAAAAGATTTTTCAATGATATTTGTTTTATATTGAATACAGCGTTACAATTCAGAAAAGAGTTTTCTAGTGTTATATTTAAATTGATCAATAATTTCAAAGAGAAGATTGAAGAATTAGAGATGGAATTAATCACTGAATTTTCAAGTTACCTTGAACCGAATAAAGAAGTCATTAAATTATTGAGCAGTGACGTGCCAATTGATTCTGATAGTTTCCTATCAATTAAGATATTCAATTTGAATAAACAAGATTTGAAGAATTTAAGTATTATCAAGAATTTCATCAATTTGAAAGAATCATTGGAATTTGTTATAACATGGTTCAAGCAAGATTTGGTTAAAAAGATAGATTTACACAAGACAGATATCAATCTGACAAGTATAGAGAAACTACGTAAGAACTGGTCATTTTTTGAAATAGTTAATTTGAAAGTTTCAGATATTTCTGTTATTACAAGTGGTGGTAATGGTAATAGTAACAGTAACAATTTCAAAGTTATACTGGATGATAAATTGAGTGCAGAGTTTGACAAGATTGTTGGTGAGTTTGAGAAGATAGATAGACGTTGTGGGAATGTTTTACGAGTGCATGAGTTGCTTCTACAGCGTTTATAAGTTACTTGTTCAGAAGTGTATAATATGAATCCCAAAGAGGAAATATATGCGAAATCACATGACCTCACCAAATGTCTTCCGGAACAGGAAATTCTGGCAGTTGCCGAATTGGGCGAAAAATTGTCGTTTCTGCGCCGCAAAATTTTCCTTTTTTTTCTTTTTTCTTCGTCGAGGAAATAAAAAATTTAGCAAAAAAGCAAAAAGGCTGGAAATCCGAAACTCGAACTGTGAACACAACAACTCAACACAACAACTCAGCAAGCAGTTTTGCAGAGCTTGAGAAACGGAGAAGCAGCAAACAGCTCACCAGCTAGCTAACACAGCTCACAGCAGACAGAACCACAGCTGCACCACCCATCTCATCTCACCGCATCGCACCGCAGCTCTACAGCCAGAGAGAGAGAGAGACACACACCACTTGCTCACTGCTCAGTTCGCCACCCTCGACAACCACAAAAAATTTTCAGCTCCTGGCGGTGTCTGGATGTTTGACTCTGTGTGTCACCAACCGATAATTGATTTATTACGTAATTGATTAGGGGCTTTTTTTAGCTGCTGAATATAATACTTACCATTATGGCCTCTTCCACAACCAACCATGGCACGCTGGCGCTGCCTCCTAATTCTGCTGGAAACAGGTTCAGACAAAGAAAAATCTCCACTAAACAAACACTTCAAATCCTGAAACAGGCCCGTTTATCTGATATTGATAATGCTGATTTACAACAACGTGATTTACAAGAAATTGAAACAGGCGTGGAAAAAAATGAAGAAGAAGAAGTCCATTTGAAGAAAATCTTGAAGAAGACTGGTATCACTTCATCTTCAGATGCTTATATTCCAACCCCAGATGCTTCTAAAGTTTGGGATGAAGCTAAAAATTTCTATAAAGGTACTTTTAAAAGTCCCATTTCTTATATCAAATCATCTGCTCACGTGGAAGACTATCTGACCAATTGCAATTATTGTATGGATGAAATTGATGAAGAATTTTTAACCAAATTGAATAAAGATTTAAGTAAAAAGAAAATTGAAAATTTAAATGAAGATGAATTTGAAATTTTAATGGATAGATTTGAAAAAGTTATTAATGAAAAACAACCTTTTTTAATAACGGACCCGGAAAACATCTTGGAGTTTAATGAAATCAAAATCGCATTGAAAAAATTGGATGATACTTCTAAAACTCAAATTTATAAAAAAATTGAACAAGATTTCCAAGTGGATAATTTCAAAACTTTGTTGGATGGTGATAGAGTCACCGCGGCTTTGAAATCCGGCTCTAGCCCGTCAAGTGAAAGAGATTTATCTTTGCTAGTTGATAAATATGGTGCAGAAATTTATCCTCATTTTAAAACTAGGAAAATTGAAAGAAATGGTAAAAATATCATTCCAAGTTTGAAATTTACAGGTGAAGATGATAATGATCCATATATGTGTTTTAGACAACGTCAATTCCGTTCACAAAGAAAAACAAGAAGAGCTGATGTTCAAAGTTCTGAAAAATTATTGAAATTATACAATGAATTGAAATTAACTAGAGAATTAGTAACTTTGGTTTTTGAAAGAGAACGGAAAAGATTAGCATCGTTACAAGTTGAAAATGAAATCTTTGACTTGAGATGTAAAGTTAAATCTGTTAAACGTGAATTAGGTGTTAATGACAGTGATGAAGATTTATATGCACATAAAAAGAAAAAACCTTCACCAAATTTATCAGTTTCAAACTCAAATGTCAATGATAATAAAAATGTTAATGGAACAACAACAACAACTAAGAATTCGAAGAAACAAGGATTATCCAAACTGGGTAATAATGCTAACACTGATAAATCCAAACATGGTAGTAACAATAATAATAATAGTAATTCAATTGATCTGACTGGTTCAGATCAAACTAATTCCACCATATCAGCAATTAATGGCAATCTTACACCTGCTCAACAGCAGCAATTATTATTACAACAAAAACAGCAACAACAGCAACAACAACAGCAGCAGCAACAGCAGCAACAACAACAACAAACTTCATTCCAGCCTTATGTTAAATTACCACCATCCAAAATCCCAGATTTGGATCTGGAAACTGTGGAAGGTATATTAAACAATAAAGATAGATCAATGCAAAAATTTGTTGAAGAGAAACTGAGAAAACGTACAATGTCAGATATTGGATACGTTAATTTAACAGATGATCCATATAATCCATTTTTCCAAATCAATACAACAAATGAAAAATTATTGGATCCATCTCATACACCATATTCTTCCATTACAACATCATCATTTGATGTTCAATCATTAGGTTATAGCTGTAACATTGGTAAATTCATTGAAGATGGAGTTTCAACTAGCAGCGGCAGCTGCAACAGTAGCAGCAACAGCAGCAGCAATAACAACAAGAATAATAATAATGATTCGTTTATGTTTAATTTTGATAAAAGTTTGAAAAGACTTAAAGATAGATTTATACCAGAGAAATATGATGCGTTGTTTAGTAAGAAAGTCTTGACAAGTGATGCAAGAATGACTATCAGAAAAAGAGTTGGGAGATGTGGGATTGTTTATCTCGATAGGAAGAATATGATTAAGAAAGATGATAATAATAGTAGTAATGATTTTAATGATAATAATAACAATAATAATGATAATGAAAACAAGAATAAAGAAGACGATGAAGATGCAGAAATGAAAGATTTACGTGAAAGATTTGAAGATCGTTGGAAATATGATTCAGAGATGGGATTATTTGATTACGAAAATGAACCATTTAGTGATGATCCATCAAGATTGAACTCAATTTCAAATGAAACTCAAGTCATTAGATTTGGAGGGATGCTGTTTTCAAAAGCGTATGATGCTTTAAAAGACGTGATGATTCAACAAAGACAACAACAGTATTTGGAACAACTGCAGAAATTAAAACAACAACAGCAACAACAACAGCAGCAGCAGCAGCAACAAATGGAACAACAGAAAGAGATGAGTCAAAGAGGAGCAGTGAATGGTGATAGAACACCAACTCCCGGGATCCAAAAAATGGGAAATTCTATCAAAACTGAGCATTAAGTTTCATTTTTTTTGCTGTTTCTACACTACAAACCAATCTGAACTCTTCCGTTTCAACTTCTGTCTTTAATTTTCTGTTTAAAAGATTCAATTTCATGAAATTTTTGAATTCATTTTCAAATGAACTTTTTCATAAAACGCTTTTTTTTTGTATGATAAAAAAAAAAAAACTGACGCGTAAAAAAAAAAAAACTCTTTTTTTCTGAAATGTAAACAAAAGCGAAACTAACAACACACAACAAAATGGATTCAGTTCTCAGTCAACTCCACAAAACAAACAGCCAGACAATAATCGAGGAGTTCCAAACTATAATAAACTCATTCAATCAAACTTCCTCCGAATTATACAACCCAAATGATTTAAATAAAATTTTATCCGAGTACATTTCGCGATTTGATCGTTTGAAATTCTTGTTTTTAGAACAAGAATCCAAAGAAAAGTTTTTAAGAGGTGTGCTATCATCAGATTATAATTTCAACCAGGATGATATTTATAAAATCATTCAAATGGAGAAGAAATTAACTGGAGAAATTAATGATAAAGAATTGAAAATTGATGAATTAGATTTGAAAATATTGAAATTGATCCAAGAGAGTGCAGATATGGATGTGTTACAAACTGGTTTGGAGAAAGAAGTTGTTAAGATGAATTTAAAATTAGAAGAATTACAAAGGCTGAAATTGACGTTGTTTAGTGATTTAAGTAAATTAAAAGAATTGAATCCAAATATTGATAAATTGGAGAAAGTTATTAATGAGAATCGTGATGTCTTGGGAGATGATTTACCCAGTGAGATAAATGAAGATGAATTGATGAAATTTCAAGAGAAGAATAAGCATTTGCAATCTAAGATTAATGAATTGATGAAATTAAAAGAAATTAAATTACAAAATCTGAATAAAAAGCAAGGGTTGATAGAGAAGCAACAGGTAAATGATGAGATAATTCAAAAGATTAAAAATGATACCTCTGTAGATTTACAAAATATTGAATTAATTATCAAAAAATGGGAAAAACTAATTAATATTAGAAATTTGAAAATTACAATTAATGAAACTACCAAAAATGAGTTAATTGAATTCATGATCAACAGTGAAAGGCAAGTGGAAATAGAAGTAAATGAATTGAATCAAATTGTTAATCTAAGAGTATCAGGGATGAATGCTGAAGAAATTGAAACATTAATTAAATTCATAAATTTACAGAAAAATCCATTAAATGCATTATTTGAAAGATTAGTATAAGTTATAATATAAATAATAATAAATAAGAAAGCAAGTAAAAGCAACATCAAAAAGCAAGCAAGGTCATAAATTCATTAGTAGTTTTTATTATTGAGCAAAATTGAGGCAGAATTAATTAAAAGAAGATCTTTTCCCCCAACCTTCAGGTTTCATTTTCAAAAAAGCACCAATTGCACCTAAATAACCTTCATGTCTTAAGAAATATGCAGTTTTTTCACCCTTGGACCAAAAATTGATAGCATAAGATAGCGTGTTCATTGTAATTGGATGTCCTCTAATATATGAACCACCAAAATAAATGTTTTTAATTCCATGAATTTTGGCTTGTAAATAAGCAATTTGTCCAATATTATTTGAAATGGCATATAGCAATGACTTGGAGATATCATTTGAATTAAAATGTTTATCCTTGGTCTCTTTGTTATTGTTATTAATACTGAAAACTTTCCCAAAAGTTGATGCAATTGCCGTTGATTTTAAGCCAATTTTATTATAATCCGAGCCATAGATGTCCCCTACTAGCATATCAACGTTATGATTGTCACCTTTGGCGGCATCTGCGAGCATTTCATCATATGAACCTGCGTTAGTCAGTAAAGATAGCAGCCCCCATAGTGTGCCACCACCCAAAGAGGAACCACCAACTCTTTCAAAATTTAATGCACCTGGCCCAGTGACTTTTATCATTGATACACCAGAGCCAATATTGACCAACAAATACGGGTATTTTGTCGTTGACGAGGCGGCAATGTTATTAACGAATTGCATTGGGTTTGAATCCGAATAGATGAATATTTCATTTGGGATTTCTGTAATGAGGAAATCTAAACCGACTATTAGACATTCCATTTCGTCTTCTTTAGTGACTTCGGTGTTTAATTGTGAGGTTAAATAGTCATAGAATTTAATTGAACCACCACCTGTTGCCATTATATGGATTTTCTTTTGTGAGTTTTCATTATGATAAAATTCAATCAAGTTTTGAATAAATTTAATAAACTCGTCTATTTTGGAAGTTTCAATGTTGTAAAAATTAAGTCTCCCACCTTCCATCTGTTGTGGTAAAATGATCTCACCATTTGAATTAGTGGAATTAAGAGAATCTGATGAATTATTTTCACTTTGATTTGAGGTAAAATAAACGATCTTAGCTAAAGATCCACCGATATCAATGGCGATATGTGAGATTTCTGAGTTATGGTAGGGAAGAGCAATGTTGTTTGTTGTGGTAGTGGTGGTGTTATCTATGATGAATGCACCGGTGACGTTAATTTGTATTGAGCCTGGATTATTTATGAATTTATTCATCTGGTGGTCGATTTTGATATTTCAAAAAAAAAAAATGGTTTGAAAAAAAAAAAAAGGAGTGGAATATTTGAGTTCAATGCAGATGCTGAAACACTGTTGTGTAGTGGTAAAACCCCCGGCAATTCTTTCAAGATTTGAGCTTCAAAATGGAGAAATTTGTGAGATTTTTCAATTTTTTTTTCCTTCGCACAGAAAAAAAGTCATCACTAAATTAAATTTTTTTTTTTCACTTTTTGAATATTGCCAACTTGATTGATTTTGATATTATTCAAAGAGACAGAAAAAATGACCAATTTGCCACGAGATTTGCTATCAGAAATTGTCAATTGCTACGCGAAAGCCTCAGAAGCTGGAGAAATTGTTTTCAAACCATCAACAAGTGAAAAATTCCAGTCAAAGGACAGTCACATGACGTTTTTATTGACTTTATTGACTTCATTATCATCAAAACCAACACCAGAAGCTAGTGAAGGCGAGATTAGCAGACCTAAAGATTTCAATCCGTTTATTAATCCAGATCCATTGCTCACCGTGGTTTCTAATTTGAAAATTGATGATGAGAATACAGATGAATCAGACACGGTTTATAATATTTTGTTAAATAAATTCCCAGTGACACCAAATCATATCTTATTAACCACTGCAGATTTCCAATCACAAAACTCACCATTAACACCATCAGATTTAATCACTAGTTTTAAGATCTTACAGAATTTAAACACCAGTGGAACGAAACATTTTGGATTTTATAATTGTGGTGAAACATCTGGTGCATCACAACCACATAAACACGTTCAATTCATGTCATTGCCACAAGATTTCACATCGTTTGCTGACATCTTAGCTCAAACTGAGTCACCATTCATTGCCAATATTAAAAAAGAACCATTACAAAATAAAAACTTGACATTTGCACATTATTTATTACCATTACCAGCAGCAGGTGGTGGTGACCAAATTTTTAAAGATGATTATTTGACCATGGCGTTCAGTTCGTTGTTACAAAGATGTATGACCGTGTTCAAAGATCATGATTGTGGGATTGGATATAATGTGTTATTTACTGAGGCATGGATCATGTTAGTTCCAAGATCCAAGAGTTTATTTGTTGACGAGGCGAGTGGGTTGACATTGGGGATTAATTCGTGTGGATATTTGGGATTGATATTGGTTAAGAATGAAGAGTTGAAGAAACTAGTGTTGGAAAAGACACCGGAATTTATATTGGGAGAATTAGGTTTCCCAAATTCTCATGATAAAGTTGGTGATGAATATGATTATTGAGCCTTTTTATTTATTACAATTATATCGCCTCTTTATAATAATTTAAATTGTCAATTTATAACATTGATATACATGAATCTTGTAGAGATGTTTTTGGTTTAATTTTTTTTTATCTTATTTAATTTTTGTTGTTTTGTAGTCGTGTGTGCATGGATGAATATGGAATAAATATAATGAACGTTGTTCAAGCTTTAACAGGTTTAATGTTATCTAATTCAGCTTTTTCCATCAACTCAGCTTCAATTTCAACAAGATGATCAAAAATATAAGGTTTATCTTCAGAAGCTTTAACCCATTTATCCTTTGGTAATAAATGATGAGTGATACCACATTGAGCCGCAGTGAGAGTTCTATAGTTACGAGCATATAGTTCGTCTTTATTCAATCTCGTTAAAGCTTTTTGATAAACTTCATTTTCTTCATGTATAATATCATCGAATTTCAAACCAATTTTTCTATAACCGGCTAATTCACAGAAGTATTTTGAAGCTGGAACTAGCAAAGAACCGATAACTGGTGTTTTCAACAAAGTTTCTGATAGTTTGACGATGGAAGTGTAAGAAGCCATTTTGTTGTTGATCCTTGATGAGTTATTCTAGCTAGAAGATAAAAATGTTGTTCAAGTTTTTTTTTTCCATTTTGACAAAAATGCTTGTTTTTCCTGAAATTTCATTGGCTGGAGCAAAAAGTTGCCGGATTGGGAAGCAAATTTGTCGGCGGTGCAGCAATGCAGGTTGACTAATTGATTATGTAATGTGATTAGTAATGTATTAGATAATTTAATGAGATTGATGTCTGGGTGTGTCACTAGTGTGTCACTTTGTTATATACTGATTTTGCGTCAAATTTGAATATTGTATAATTTGAATATAAAATAGCAATTAAATAAGAAATTATAATTATATCAGTTACAAAGAAACATTAAAACACACACTCAGGATCATTGAATATTGCCCAATTTTGCTTATCCATTAAAATGCCATTAGCTAACTCATCAAAGCGCCAAACCAGAAGTCAAACAAGTTTAAAAAGAAAAAGAGAAGAAAGTGATTCAGATCATGATGAGATTATAAGTTCAGGCGATTCATCTGTCGATAATGCTAATAACTCAAATTCACCTCAAGCTGCTGGTAATTCTTTATTAGCTCCGGCGCAAACGGTTATTAATCTGAAATATAATAAGACCATCAAATATAATGTTGATAATAGGGTTCAATTTCCTAAGGATCAGAGTGCAGTCGGTGATATTCATAAGGAAAATGTTAGAAATCCACAAACTCATCGTCACTCAAATGCTGAGGAAATTATAAGAAGATCAGATGAACAAGAAGTTTTACCAGATGAATTACCAAAATTGAAGAAACAGAAACTAAATGGAAATATTTTTACCAATACCGCAAGATTAGTTCAAGAACAGATCAATAGCGAACTATTAGTTTGCTTTTATAATGATTTACAAAAAGCCAATCCTGCAAAACTTGAATCAATTAAACAAAACTTGAAAACGAAGTTAGGACAGGAAATTGATCCGTTGTTTGGATTTAATGATTTAGAAGCTCTCAGAAACAATATTGAAATTGGGTCAATTCCTCATTACTATTCATTATCACTTTCCAAAAATATTAGTATAGATGGGCTTAAAAAGTATTCTTCTACTTTTTTAAAGCTTATGTTTGGTTCTACAACTACAGATGATGATGATGAAGATACTTTTTTAACTAGATGCTTGAATTATTTAAATGATCTTACTGTTGTTGTTGTCCTGAAAGCCATTTTCAAGGACAACGTAGTAGCTATATGGAAAATCATCAATTCAATAATTCCAGATCCATTGATCTTTATTGGATTAGGTTGTTTACAAACAGCCTTGATTAGATCTGCTAATTCTAGTTCTAATCATATTAATAATGATGGATCTTCTAATGCAGATAGATCTTCTAATATTGTCGTCAATGAACATTTTAACATTTACACCACCACGTTAAGGTATCTCTTCTTTGCAAGATTTACCACATTGGAATTGGCACTCAAAATCGAAGAATTTCTGAGAAACACAAACTATGGTGGTATTATTTTTATTTCATTATGTTTCTGGTTGGATAAAGTGTTGAATAATAATCATTAGAGAAGTGAGATTATATTTGATTGTTATCATCGCTGTGGAAGTTTTTTTAAATATTCTATTTTTTATTTAATAATCGAATTGGATCGCCGTTTTTTAATTTTTTCATTAATCTTAAAGCTGATTGTAGATCTGAAAGTCGATAATATAATAATGAAAAATAGCTAGAACTAGAAGTAATCGAATTGATAAGTTATTATTATTATTATTATTATTATTATTATTATTATTATTATTATTATTATTATATTAACTTAAATAAATGAAATAAACTAAACCATAATTTCATCATGATTTCCAAAATAACAACTTAGATTTCCTTCTTCTATGAGTTTCATTACCCTTGGTATCATCATTATTATTATTATCATTATCATTATCATTATCATTAGTGGAAGTAGTTATATCATTGTTCTTATTAGAAATTAAAGAAGAAGAAGAAGAAGAACAAGAAAATGTTTTTCCTAATCTCATTAAACTCATTATTGAATTTGTCTTTTTATGTTTTCTTCTTTCAATCTTCAATTCATTTTTATCATGGGTATCTCTATTTGTATGCATATTGTCATTATTATTATTATCAGTATTTGTATCTTTCACATTAGTTAATTTATCAGAAATATCTTCATTAGTTGTAGCAGTTGTAGCATTAGATTCAACATCATACTCTTTTGATTCAAATTTGAAACCTTCAGCACTTGATGCAGTAGAACATGGTGATGAGGCACTACTCAAACCACCACCAAACCTACTGTTTGGAGCTCTCATCAAACTGCTTTGTGGTGAATATGAATATGAATATGAACATGCTAAACTTTCTTGTGATTTAATTGCACTATTAATTAAGATTGATGGACTGTTATAATATCTGGATTTTGTAGCTAAATTACGACGATTGTTTTGTAAAACTGCTGGTGATTGTAATTGAAATGAACAGGTGGCTGGGGTGTAATTGTTGTTGTTGTTGTTGTTGTTGTTGTTGTTGTTGTTGTTGTTGTCTGCAAAAGAATTTATATTTGGAGTTTTTAATTCTGAATTCCTATGTTTATTTTTATCATTAGTATCATTATCATCATCATCTTCATCTTCTTCAAAAATCGCAATATTGCATTGGGATCCATTCCCATTCGTGTTACTAAATATCCTGTATTTATTAAAATCTTCTAATTCAGGTGCACTTTCTGTTCTTCTATGAATGATCTTATTCGGTGAACTATTAATGTTTGCTGAATTCTTCTTACTACTATAATCACCAGGATCATAATAAACACCAGATGCCATGTCCAGATCTATCAAAGCTTCTGGAACACCATTAATAGCCTTTTTGTTATTAAAACACGGACTAGCTAATTTGTTTTCTGGCGTGGAATTGATTGATGTTGGATATGCCCAAGATTTCCCTCTTGAATGATGTGGTTTATTCATGTTATTATTATTATTATTATTAGTAGTAGTAGTAGAATCATTTAGTTTGACTGGTGATGCTAATGGTGTACTAACCACAGTAGCTGGTTGAACAAAAATATTAAGTCCCATAGCATCAAAATCACCACTTATAGCAGCAGATCTTTTATGACGATGTCCTCTTTTATATGAACTTGCTGCTGGAGCTGCAGGTGCTGCCGATGACGGGTTCAGGAAGGATGTGTCTGTAGTGGTGTCATTTGGTTGTTGTACACTGAGCATTATTGTGATTTAATGGTTAAATGGGTATAGTGGGAAAATGATGTGAGACACGAAATGAATAGCAAAAAAAGAATGGAAAACGCGTTTGCAAAGCAGCAGTGAGTTGACTAGTTGTGTTGATGTGTAGCTTATGAGTAGCAGATGCTGTGGATGTAGTTTATTATGCAAAAATGGAGACAGGAAAAGCAGTGGTGTTCAACGACTCAATTTGAAAAGTTGCTTGGAGGTGAAATAACACGCTTTTGGAAATGACTTAAAAAGAGTGGAAAACGGCGTTGAGAAATTGTAGAAAACTTGTAGGATACCAAAACAAGCACTGTAGAGTACGATGCAACACTTTATGAACTGCAAAATGACCAATTTTCAGCTGGAAAACTCGCTTTTTCGTTTTGTTGTTTTTTGCTGAAATTAAAAAGAAGCAAAAAAAAAAAAATTTCAAAATTTCATTAAAATTTCTAAAAGAAGCAAAACAAAATATCTAAAAGTTTCCAATATTTGAAGAGACAGAAAAACAACAAGAAAAATGAACGGAAAAACGAGACAAACTTTTATTGTGACTGATAAGAAGAACAAGGGCAGTGAGACCGATACACTTGTTTTTTCAGAGTCTGAAATTTCCATTCCTGCAGAAAGTTACGACGTTAAACAGACGAGATTCAGTACAACAATTGATAATTTGCAAGATCTTCAATTAACATGGGCTACTCAAGGTTCAAAGACTCATGGGAATGAAGCATTGCAGAATTTCCAGCCTTATGGACTACATATAAACATTGGTGGTGACTTTGTGAACGATGACACTATTGAATTTATCAATAATTCCCTTAACTTGACAATCAGCAGTTCTGAATTTATAGAGACACCCACTGGCCTCAGTTACTTCAAACCTGTTGATTTGAACACCGCTATTGCTCAAAATTTTATTGCCAGTTATACTCCACAACAAACAGATGCCATCACCGAGTTTGAGCTCATTATCCAAAATACACAATTATACATCAAATGGATCTCATCACCTCATCACTCGATAATCAAAGCAGATAATAATTTAACAACCACCGAGATTGCCATTTTGGAACCAACTTTCTTACAAACACATTTACAATTAGCAGGTCTAACCACTAAAATCGGTGAACATTATTCTCCTCCAAATAAATTATTATTCTTCACAAACCCTCAAAATGTTAAACTACCGGATTCATACAACATTTCATTATCAGGGGGATTACATCCAAGTTTATCAATTGAAATTCCTAATTTGAAACAATTCAACACCAATAACTGTCAATTGTTTATGATAAATCACCTGCCTAATTACCTATTCTTTGATAAATATCAATACAACACTAAACATTTCAAATTGTTACAAAACCTCGGTGCAGATGACTTAGAAGCACCACAATGGCACATCGATCAATGTGGATCAATTCAATTACTAGAAATCCTTAATAACTCATTTGATATTACGTTTCACTCGAGATACATCCATCCAAATTCATCATCAACAACAACATTCCCATTAATTAAACCAGTGATTTTCCACGCGTGTGACGTCTTGGATGAACAAGAAGTACAATCATTGAATAACAATCCGTTCATTGAATCACAATTAGATTATCATTCATTTTTCACATCAAATGTTAAATTTTATCATTTTGATTCAATTTTACAAGAAGACTTGATAATTGAGATACCGATTGCGAATCAATCGGATTTTACAATTGTTAAATTTGCAACGTTGGGATGTGTCCTGTTCGGAGTTTGTTATATCTTGCTCAAGTTGTTTACATCTAAAACCAAGACAAAATTGAAATCAAATTGATTATAATCTACATTTATAAATTCTATGTAATAATTTTTCCATTATTTGCTATAATAATATAAAATTTTGTTGGACTTATTTCTTTTTATGCTTTTTAGCAATACGACGTAATGCTCTTTGTTCATTTTTCATCACACCATCAACCATCTTATATTTACCTTTAACACCTTTTGGACGACCACTTAAACCTTTATTATTACCAGTTGCATAAATCAATGTAACTTTTGGTTTCGTCTTTTGCTTTTTAGTTAATTTCTTCATCAATTTAGAGATTTCTTCAGCTTTATCCTTTTCTGATTTATCTGAATCTTCATTAATTAAATCTGATTTTTTCTTTAGTTTCTCTAATCTTTTCAATGCTCTTAATTTCTTACGACCTTTAGCTTCAGCAACTTTCTTAATTGGTCTTGCGTTCAATTGTCTCATTTTTTCCTTTATGGCCAACGCAGCTTCTTTAGTGATTGGTTTATTAATCTTGGAATGTTTTTTCTCTTCATCAATAAACCATTCTGGTAATCCTTCCATATCTCTGAATGCGTATCTATTATATCCTTCGTCTTGTAAATCATGTTTGGTTCTTTGCCCTAAAGCTAATTGATGGGCCATGGTCATTGCTTGTGCAGTGGCTAATGTAACGTCCTTTTGATGGTTTCTTAAATTCAATTCAGAATCGGATTCATTATCTGAAGAATCAGCATCGGATTGATAACTGTTTGAAACGTATTCGATTTCATCTTCACTTTCATCTTCTGAATCTGAATCTTGTTGTTTGGATTTAGCAGGTTTTTGTTGTGCTTTCTGTTGTTGTTGTTGTTTTGGTTGTTGTTGTTTATCTTCAGGTTTTGGCAATACAGCATCAACACCTTCAAAGATCTTATCACTAAACAACATATCAGCAGTACTACTTAATCCACTATCATTCTTCTGTTTCAATTTAGCAATCAAATTATTAATACTTTCATCATCATCACTATCTCCATCCTCATCATCATCATCACTATCAACTTCATCTTCATTATAATCTTTAACCAAATCTTGCTCATCATCAGAATCAGCAGGTTTATCAGAAATACCATCCCATTTATCATCATCATCATCACCTCTAGCTAATCTTGCTTTAAATTTTGCATCTCTTTCACTTCTTCTCTCTTTGTAAGCGGCATACATACCATCTAATTGAGCTTCTAATTCATCAACTTCATCGGCACTATCCATTTCTTCACCATCTGATCCCATGTAAATTTCATTACCTTCAATCAATTCTTTTTCATCAAAGACCATTCTTCTTTTACCTTTTGATAAATCATTCAATTGACCAGTTTTTTCTGCACTTTTCAAATTAAATAAAGAGTCTGCACCTAGTGTAGCGGCTTCAATACCGATATCTTTTGGAGTCAACATATTCATCTGCATTCTAACGATTTCCTTTTGTTTCAATTCATTAGCTTTTCTTTTCTCCTTTTTCTGTTTACGTTTAGCTTTTGAACTTAATTCTTCTAATTCTTTATCAATTTTCTCTTCTTCATTCAATTCCTCAACTTCAACTTGAATAGGTTCATCTTTCTTGTCTAATTCTAAATAATTTCTAATGTTTTTCCTCCATCTTAAAATCATTCTAAAATCTTTTTTACCCAAGACTCTTAGATCTTTGAAACATTCCAATAATTCAAGAGTAGTTTGTCTCAATTTACCAATATTGGTCCAATCTGGATCTTCGGAGTCAATAGTTAATTGATTATATTCACCCAAGATATCAATTGGAGTTTCACTTTTAACGAATTCCATAACAGGTAAAGTCTTGAACAATAATTGATTATCTTCTTCATAACCTTGTCTTTGTCTTCTTTTCTTCTCTGGGTTGAAAACTTTTGCCTCATTATTTTGAGGACCATCAGCTAATTCTTCAAAAACTTCCTTTGGATCTAAGATTCTTGGATCTAATTTTTTTGGTGCTTTGAAATTTCTACACACGACGAAAATTTCAGCAGAAACATTTCTTGACGCTGGAGGTTTAGTTGCTTCAACTTTCTCGAACAATTGTTGGAAAACCCAAATCAATTTATTATAATCTTTTGATCTGAAAACTTTTGTCACAAATGTACCACCTGCACTTAAATTTTCCACTGCTAATTTTAAAGCTTGTAAAGTCAAATGAGACTGAGTGAAAGCATCCTGGACCCAACCCAAACCAACGTTTGGAGCACCATCATGTAACACTGTGTCAGCTTTCCAAGTCTTCATGTACCCTCTCAATCTTGACCTACAGTCTTCTGTAGTGATATCAGATTGGAAAGTGATACAGTTTGGTAAAGGTTTGATTGGGACAATATCCACACCGATGATTAGTGAGTTGACGGGACATAAGTTGGAGGCAACTTGACACCAAGAACCAGGAGCAGCACATAAATCAATAACAACTTTTGATTTTTCCAAAAAATGCCCGTATTTCTCGTTGATTTGGATAATCTTGAACGACGAACGGGCTCTGTAGCCCTTTTCCTTTGCCAGGTAGTAGTATCTATCCAAACGACCTTTACTGTTTTTCTTCTGTGTCTTTCCCATTCTTCTGCTTCTTCCGCTTCTTTTGTTAATAAGTTGTAACAGTAGGAAAAAAAAAATTATTTTTTTAGCTCATCGCATAAAATTTTTTTATTTTGCAGCCGGGTGATGTTTTTCTATCAAATTTGGTGTTTGAAGTTGAATTTGACGTTGTTCAAGACGGTATTTGGCAGTTGTTTAGGTAGATCTGTGGTGTGTGAGATAAGAGGATCATGTTCCTTTTTGAATGATCAAAATTGAACCATTTTTGAAGAAGTTGGATGAAAACAGTTTTGATTGAGAACATAACAACTCTATCAAAAATCAATCAAACAAGTTCATTTAAAAGCACATTTGATGTCAACACTCTCTTTTATACACTCATTTGTATCACCATTATTTTACACTCCAACTATCTCCAATTTATCTTCAATTTATCTTCAAATCAACCACTTCCGTCAGGGTAACAACGCACCAAAAACGCGTCGAACAGTTGAAAAACCCTTGAAATTAACAACACTTTTTCTGTCTTTAACACCAACAGAACTAGAAGAAACCACATTAAGAATGGCTGCGACTGTGATCCACGAGTTCTTTGGTGTGAAGTACTACGAGACACCTGCTCCAAAACCAGCAGCAATTGTTGCTAAAGAATGTGGTGTCAGAACTACAAATTATCCAGCTATTAAAAACGCACCATTACCTGCTGATGGTGCTGGTGCAAGAGATTTCAACAATTTATTAGTGTTTGGAGCCATTGCCGCCATCCCATATTATTTGAAATACAAACTAGGTGGTGGTTTTTATACGTGGTTGTTTTTCGTTGTGTTGTTGGCAATTCCAATCTTGATGGGTTATTGGACTTTTGCATCAACTTATTCCCCAAGATTGAACAATAAAGCTTCATTCCCAAATAGAAACGTTGAAGATTATTTGGAATTCCATGATCCTGAATTAGCTAAAAAATATTCTGGTAAGAATAAGATCCCAATGGAAACTTTCCATGAATTATTTTTTGATAATAAAGTTAGTTTTAAAGGTGACACATTGGAGATATTGGAATATAGACATGATTGGGCTCAATTCCGCTTTACACTTGGCTTATTTAAGTTTTTCCTTTTCGGTATGATCCCAGAAGTTATTTTACACACCAGATCTCAAGATGAAGAACAAGTTAGAGATCATTATGATCGTGGTGATGATTTCTATGCGTTCTTAGGACCAAGAATGATTTATACCTCGGGTATCATCTCAGATATCACAAGAGAAGAAACTTTAGAAGAATTACAAGATAATAAATTGAAAATTGTTTGTGAAAAAATTAACTTACAAAAAGGTGAAAGATTGTTGGACTTAGGTTGTGGTTGGGGTACATTGGCAACATATGCTTCTAAAGTTTATGGTGCTCATGTTACTGGTATCACTTTGGGTAGAAATCAAACTAAATGGGGGAATGAAAAATTATCAATTCAAGGTATTCCAAAAACTCAAAGTGAAATTTTATGTATGGATTATAGAGACACTCCCGTGCCAGAAGGGAAGTATAATAAAATCACTTGTTTAGAGATGGCTGAACATGTTGGTGTTAGAAAATTTGGTGCATTTTTATCTCAAGTTTATAACATGTTAGATGATGATGGATTATTTTTCTTACAAATTGCAGGTTTAAGAAAATCATGGCAATACGAAGATTTGATTTGGGGTTTATATATGAACAAATATATCTTTCCAGGTGCTGACGCGTCAACTCCTTTGGATTTTGTCACTTCCAAGTTAGAAGGTACTGGATTTGAAGTTGTTTCTGTTGATAATATTGGTGTTCATTATAGTGCAACTTTATGGAGATGGTATAGAAACTGGCAATCAATGAAACCAGAAATGACTGCTAAATACGGTGAAAGATGGGTTAGAATTTGGGATTTCTTCTTGGCTTATTCTACTATTATTTCAAGACAAGGTTCAGCAACTTGTTTCCAAATTGTCTTGAGAAAAAATTTGAATAGTTATCATAGAGTTGAATATGTTCCAAAACAATTTGGTTTATTGGCTCCATTGAAAGCTGGTGTTGAAAAATGGTTCAAATAGGTTTACATAGATTTACTAAGAAGCTACAAACTACAACTTCTGATAAATATGCAAATATAAATATAAAAAAAAAAAGTCTAAAAACAAAAGATGCAATTAATGTAGATAAAATGATTAAATGAAAATAATAATAGTAATAAAAAAGAGAATAGCAAGGTATCTTTGTAAAATGTTGTCATGTGTGATAGTGTTGTATGATTAGAAATAATTCACTAGCGATTCAAAGTAGCGTTTCTTGGAACAGGAGATTTTGGTCTTAAATTTTCAATTTCATTATTTTGAGGTAAATTAACACCAACTTTCTCAATCTCTTGTTTATAAACCTGTGGATCAAAATTATCAATGATTATATCTGGGGACATAATAACCCAACCACGTCTTGGTCTCACCGGGTTATTAAACCCAGTTCTTGATGGGATTATATGAAGTCTTCTTTGAGAACTACTGAAATTCTCTGCAACTTTATAAATCTGATTAGGTATGACTTTATTTGGTGCTGGATCCTCTTGATTCTCCAATGTTAGATCTGTATCAACATTACAATGAATTAAATGTCCATCTGTGGATCTTCTAACAGTTCCAGTGATACACATCCAACAATGCCATTGCATTCTTTCAAAAACAGCCTCTTCATCAGTAGAGTTTTTGGATGGGTAATAAGGTGAGTTTTTATCAACTGCCACAAACACCAACTCTTCAGACCTTCTAAATTTCTTGCCCCATTTGTCGTTATTCAATAAATTGGTCAATTCGTTAATTTTTTGAGACGAGGCCCAAATGAATAGGAAACCTGGTTTGGAACATAGTTTCTCTAATGGTAATTGTGATAGCAATGGATAGATAAACTGACTCTCAGTTAAAGAGCCAATCATAATAACATCAAACATCAACTGGTCTTTAAAAATCCATTTCTTTAAAGTTGGAATCATAGAATCGATATCTGTTCTGCAACCATATGGGATCAATGCATTCTGTTCCACTTGCTTTTCTTTAAGTTGGAATAAACGTTGAAGCTTTGGGTATCCTTCAACAGGGTTCTTCACATTTCTCACGTATTTAATTGGTGCTTCCCCCGTGTGGACATAGTGATTAGCGTAGTTGTTTACCGTAAATTTGGACTCACTGGTGGTAGATCTGCTATTGGTACCAGCACCAGCACTATGACTGTGACTATGAGCATGGCTATTGTTATGACTGCTGTTGTTGTTGTTGTTGTTGTTGCCACTAGATCTGCTGTTTGGGTTTCGTTGGAAATGTCTGTTTCTGCTCTGTTTGAGCTGCTGAAAATGGTCAAGCGTCACTGGTGAGCTTGTGGACACTCCCCAACCCGCAGTGGAGCCACTGCTGTAGTTCATGATGCGCTTGTGTGTGAATCGGTGGAGCTGCTGCTGGTTATTGATGAGTTCCATAATAAAATAACGAAGAAAAAATAACAAAGTTGACCAAAAACAATCGATTTGCCACCCAAATTTGAGTCCTGTAAGAGATCAATCATCCCTGCTGGACCGCTGTGCACTTCTCTGCTGCTTTATATGGCCCAAAGTGAAACAACCGGCCCAAAACAACGGTGTTTCAGTGCCTCTTTTGCCTGAACTGGATTTGTGAAACATGAAACATTTTGTGGTTTTAAGCTTTCAATTCACAGAAATACTATAGAAAGCACACTCAGAGAAAGAGCTATAAGCACTGTTTACTGGACCAAGAGAATGAGCATCTTCAACGATCTATGGCTCAACACCGCAGAGGTCGCTGAGAAGTACGGTGATTATTACAAAAACTCCATTAGCACAAGTTTCTCCAAATTGAAAACATCAACTATCAGGCTCCATGCAGGAGGACACGATAACAGAGACAGATTTGAAACTTTTTTGGCAGAGATCCAACAGTGCTATGACACCCAAACTGTATTTATTCCAGAATCATACCGTTTCAGCTGCGTTGCACAATTGATTTATTAACTAATTCATTACAGTTAGAGCAACTCAAACCATGCATTCATGGACTATACAAAGAGATTGCACGCAACACGAATTTGTCCCTTGATTTACTCACAAACTCTATTGTTTTAAGACATCTTTCATTCACACAAATCAACAATTTCCAACCAGAATCCATCTCTGATTTAATTGGGATTTATGAGATATTGTTAGTGGAAATTGCTAAAGTGTTTGTTAGTGTTGGTTCTCTGGATTATGATCAGGATAAAGCCGTGTGCTTCACTACTTGTGTCGGTGCTTTCTTGATCAATAACATCAAATTCAATAACCTTCCAATTGATGCCATTGAGAAAATCGCTTTATTTGGTTATAATTTATCTCAAAGCTTCATTGCTTTAACACATTTAGTTGATCTTTGGTTTTCACATAGTGCTCATGATCCAGATATTGTTGAGTTAATTGGAAAATTTAAGCTTCCATCTAATACAAATTGTTTCCCAATTTATGAATTATCAAAAGAGTTGTTATTTTTAGGTGATAGTTTCATTAAAGTTTCTAGAGCAACATTAATTAATGTTATTATGATCTCTGGGTTTTCAAATAGTTTAAAATCATGGTTATTGAAGAGTGATTTTCCTAAATTAATTATCACTGGATTATTCAGAAATTTTAATCAACTTTGTTATAATGAAATTTTGTTTAGAGAAGATTATAAAATGGACTATGATTTGGTTTTAATTGATAAAAATGAATTTATTGAGTTTAATTGGTATATTCAATTGTTCCATGAAATTTTAGCATTATCTTCCCATGACGAAATCAAATTTTCATTTCTTCACACTTTCCAAAAAAATTTCTTAGATCCAATCATCATTTATATCAATTCAGAAGGGAAATGTTTACGTTCAAACATCATTTATTTATTATCAAAAACAATGGAACTGTTGCTATCAACAGACAATTTCAGTAATAATGCTGATGTCTCAAAGTTTATTATAAATGAATTAACAGATAATTATTTTGAAGAACTAACCTCAAGTTCACAGTGTCAAAACCAAATGGGGTTTTTGGATATTTTTTGTAACTTTGTTCTAAATGGGAATCAAATTATAGATGGTGGTAATGATGACTTAAATGAACTTTCCATAGTTGCTTCATTAAGATTATTTATTCTTTTTGCCAAATCAAATTCATTGAATTTATTAATTAAAGTTTTTAGTGGTTCTAATATCCATAACGAGGAAAAAATTTCAACACCAACAAAGAAAAAGCATTCATTAACCAATAATAAACTTATCACAAAATCACAACATCAATTCATTGAAAATGGTAAAACAGTGTTAACTCTTACATCGAAATTCAAACAACTATCACAACTTGATGAAAATTATAAGAAATTTTTCTTTTCAAATTTAAATAAATCATTGAAATCGTTCCCATCAACTTTAATCTATGAAGATCAATCCGGTAATAAATGTTCCAAAAGATGGCTTTCATTTAATGAAGAGAAAAAAATACCACTGTCAATCTTATTTTTAATTTTGAAATTTTTCACTAATAGTCAACAAATTAATTGTAATTTAGTGGCAATAATCAAAAATTTGATTCATTCAAATGGTGGTAAAATTTTCAATTTTGTGTTGAATGATAATGATAAAGGTGATAAGGAACCAGTTTTATTTGGGTTGATATTTGATTATTTATGGGAATCAGTGAGTTTTTTCTTTCTTTTTTTCCACTGCAATTTCCCATTATTTTACTAACACATCATCAACAGTTCAAAGAGAATAATGGAAAATTTGAAAAGGGACAAAAGGTAGGTTGTGCATTCTATATGAATTTAGAATCTTCCTGAAATACTAACCTTTTTTTTTTTCTTCTATTCTAGTCTTTTAATATTTCAAAACCTTCAGAGGAAATAATTCAAAAGTTTGATAAATTGGATTATCCACAAATAACAGATAACTTATTACAATGGGAATTATCTTTAGCTAATGATATCAAAATTGATCAAACTTTAATGGGTATGAATTTGAAACTTTTCAAAGAATTCTTAACAATTTTATATGCAAGTTCAAAGGCTAGAAATATTTATTATAAGATTTCAACTACAAATTTATAATTGAAGCTTTTATGGCTTGAATGGCATAATATATAGATAATAATATAAGATTATATGGGTTAAGTCATGAGTAGCCGATTGAAACTTTTTCTATATAAGAAATTACTGACCAATACTTAATGTACCAACATTTTTCATTAACTGCAAAACTACAGCTCATATTAATAAAACTAATAATTTATTTTATTAACCTATCCAGAATATAAGCCAAATAATTATAGATTTTGATTAAATCTTAATTTCCATAGCAAAAGTAAAAGCATTCATGACCAACACATGTTATTAAATCCAGCTAACCCATAAATATTATAAGGAATGTAATTTATAATCAACCCAAAAGCAGAAGCTAATAAATAATACTCCTTTAACATCACCAGTTTTCAGGTACTCCTCCATCTTCATCGACAACTCTAAAGTTGTAAACCTGGCGAAGCTTATGTACCTGATTGTATCAGTATAAACATTAGTTGATTTAGGATTTATTAAAATTGATTGAATATAACCAAATAACATGAACTTTAATGGTCCAAATGGACCTGGCTTTTTCAAAAATCTCCATAAAGCACCAACATTGTTCTTAAATAATTCATTGAAAAATGTCCCGACGGTGGATTCTTCCAAATGTTCTTTGATTTTTTTAAGTGAACTTTCACCATTTCCTCCATTGTATTTGAGTTCCCAAAAACTTGACCAAAACTCAATGAGCCCATCAACACCATAAGTTCTCATAAATCTCTTCAACTTGTAATTTGGTATTGAAGTAAATCTAATTGACTTTTTAATACTATCAAGATCATTAAAGTCGATGGAATTTTTATCAACATTCTTTTTGGTCTTTAAAACTTTTATAATTGACTCCGTTTTTGTAGTTGAACCAGAATGTAGTTTATTGAAAAGATCTAACAAAATTTGATCTTTAATTTTCTTCTGCTTTAACTTTGAAGCAGTACCCCAAGTACCGGATTTTTTCAGCAGTTTGCTTATTTTTTGTTGTTGTCTTAAGTGTTTTCTGTGATTTGCTTCAATGTCCTTCTCTTTATCATAACCGGCGTTGAAAAAAAATTTCTTAATATTCAGTATCCAGGAATTGACTTGTATATTAGGTGCTGCTGCAGAAGGACTTGGTAATTCAGAGTTGGACGATGAATTTGAAGTCGATGAACTTGAAGAATTATGATTTGCAGAAGGTTGCTCATCATTTGAACCTTTTCTTTGTTGGCGAATATTGGCGCGTTGATTGCGTTCTAATGTGGACATAACTTGGATTGTAACTGTCGATTGCAGTTTATTCTTGGTGTTAATTTGCTCTATATTGGCCTCCAACTTTGTAAATTTTGCTATCACTTTTAGTTTGATTTTCGATGACACAAAACCAATCTTTTCTGAAAATGCCGTAATTTTATATTTCCAGATTTGGAAATAAGTCGGCATGGTGTTGTATTACAGTTTGATAGAGACTAGAGACAGAAACAATATAAAAGAAACAAATTAACCGCCTAAGGTCGACAAACATATAGGATTATTTATTTGGCTAATTGATTCATGATATTATAACTATATATGGAGTTTACTTAATATTAGATTTCGACGATGATTACAGCAAGATCAAATTGTAAAAAAAAAAAATAGCTCTTAGTGATGGGAGTCTGCTCAATTATCAATATGAGATTGATTGTGGATTGCCTCATGATAAAGATAATACTGAAATGCTTGGTTCACCAAATACTTTAGCTTCATATCAGGTTTACCGGCCAAACTTGTTTCATTTTCTAATGCCAATTCAATATTCATATATTTGGCAAAAATCAAGGCTCTTAATAAAGTTATATAATAATAGACTCTGAAGCATTCAAATCTCGGGTCTTGCCTGATCCATAACGATTGCACGTATGAAAAAATAATGAATCTCAAAAGTGTTGGGATGGAAAGGTAAGCTTTTGAAATATATTCAATGTTATTTTTCCAGAAACTGGTGAAGATTTCAATTAAAGAACAGTCTTTCACATTCCTGAAAACTTTCATAATTTCTGTGTTATTGAAATCAGCTGATTGTCTTTCAAGTGGTTGAAACATTTGGTTAGTTTCTTTGCTTCGTTTGTTGTAGACGTGTATTTCATTTGTAATTAATTTTCGTGTCTTGATTTGAATCTTGACATAATTCGTGTGTCCCAACCAGTTCTGCGCTGAATTGGGAAAGTTTCTGTAAATGGATAATAAAATTGACACAAATTTATTCGAATTATGAGCTACCAATGCTAACTATTAGATAACCATCATGATATCATAATTGATACAAACGTTGACTTAATTAAAACATATAGAATGACATTCATCAACGTACACCCACCAGTCGTCATTTTTAGTTCTTTTTGCAATAGTCAATAAACACTTTTTTATATAAAATCCCAACAAATTTCCCGTCTTTAAAAATACAAATAGATCTACTACCTAGTTTCTGGAAAACAGTTTCTGCTAATGATAATGGTGATTGAATATCTAATATTATTGGTGTAAACTCAACAATTGAAGTGAAGTCAGATAATTCATTCAACAATTTAATATTGAAATCAAAGCCTTCATTATTTTCAAGCTCCAAATTACTCACAGGCTGGTCAGTTTCAACAACAGGGGTGACACTACCTGAATCATTGTGTACTTTGTTTTCAGATGGATCATGAACCAGTTTCACTAAAATGTCATCACAATCAATTTCAAATTCATTACAAAACTTCTCCAATCTATCTAGATTAAACTCTAATTCTGGTGCTGATAACATTCCAATCAATTTTCTAGTTTTCTTTTCTACTATTGGAATTGATCCATCAACCAACCCTTGTTCTTGTAAATCTTTCAAAGACTCTCTTAAACTCTTAAAACTTATTGACGCTTGAAATTTATCAGTATCTTCTCTTGAATCTAATTTAATAACTGTTGAGTCACCAACACCATATATTAAATCTTTGATTGATGTGTATGAATCAAAATCATGGAGTTTACCATTGGATAAAAATGGGAACTCATTCTTATTCAATAACAGCTGATACAATGAATTCGGTTCAATTGCATAGGCAACCCAATTTGACACAGCAATTGCCAAAGAAATTGGTAAAACATATGTATAACTTGATGTTAATTCAAACATAATTGTAGCTAATGTAATATTCATTCTAGTGATTCCTGCCATAAACGCCCCGGCACTAATCATTGCATAAATCCCAAAATCAATACATGGAGTCAGTTGACTAATTGGACAAAATTTACCAGGGAAATATTTCAATTGTAAATATTCAATCAACATTGAAAAAATTCTTCCATATAATGCTCCAATAACCATTGATGGAACATAAATCCCCGCGGGTACTTTGATACCAAATGTAACTGCTGTTAAAATAACTTTGATGACTAATGCAAACGATAATGTTTTCAAAGTGGTTGGAATAACTCTGAAATCAATAGGACAAATACCTTCACTGTTTGTTAAATCATTCAAATGGAAACATGGTGAAGCTAATTCATTTAATAATTCTGCAGTAGCAGTTTTAGTGTATGGATTAGCAAAAGTTGTCACCGCGGTAATAATAACAATAATTAAAACTTCACGAATTGGATGTGTCTTAATAAATTTCTTAGATCTAAACCAATCACTCCACCATATGCAAAATTTACAAAACAACCCACCAAAAATCCCACCTGAAACACCAATAATAACAAATAAAATCAATTCAATTGGTTTCCAATCAGATGAATAATTAATTTCAAAAAGTACAGTTTTACCAGTTCCATATGGATTCAAAAATCTTAAAAATAAAATACTCATTATAGCACAAAAAAATGTTTTGAATAATTGATTCCCTGGTAAATAATAACTAACTTCTTCTAAACTGAATAAGACACCACCAAGTGGCGATCCAAACGCTAATGCTACACCAGCACTGGCAGAAGCTGATAAGATTTGTCTTCTTTCTAAACCAGATTCATTAAATTTTTTGAAAAATCTTGATAAGATGTTCCCAACACATGTAGCTAAATGAACAAATGGTCCTTCTTTACCAACACAAAGTCCCGATGCAATGGCAAAAATTAATGCAGTGGTTTTAGCAATTAATGTATATGTACCTAAAAATTTTCTAATGATGAAACCTGATAAAATTGTCTTCACTTCAGGGACACCAGATCCATATGCGGAATAAATGATTTTGGAAGTTTTCTTCCTATTTGTGAATTTTTGTGTTGTATTATTATCATCAATGATTAATGGATTTGTTGTTTTTGTAGTTAATGTGATTTTAACAGATATATAAGCTAAAACAATTGAAGCAATTAAAAAAATTAAAAAATCAAATTTTAAGACATTTGAAGCTGAGTTGGAAGATTTGAAAACTTCTGGCCAAAGTTTCCAATTAGTACACACGCTTTCATCTGGATGATTCGGGAAACTTGGTGATGAATGTACTATAAAATTTTCATATAAATTCTTATCATTATTAAAACTTGAAATGAATTGATTGAAGAAATTTTCTGACATTTTCTGTTCTTTAAGACAACATCTGGACTCATTTAACAACCAATTGGATTTACAATATCCTCTTTTCAAATCAACCAAAACACTTTCAGCTCTATCTGTAAGATATGCAATAATTGAAAAAGTAAATGCAATTAATGTAATTAAAAACCAAACTGTTGCATTATCAATCATTCTTGCAAATTTACCTCTGATTCCTCTTTGAGACTTCAATTGATGAATTCTTTTAGATTCTTCAATTGTATCATTAACCCAATCAACAGATGTGAAATCATCATAAAAATTTCTTTGAATAGTGGGTTTTGTTCTTTTCATAAATTGACCATTTTTTTTCCTTGGTGATATACTGATGAAAGATGAATCCATAGTACCATCTCCATCATTTTCGTTATTTTCCTGATTATCGATGTTTAAATGTTCGTTAAATTCATTATTCAGTGACTGTTTAATTGCGTTATTTTCGTTAGAATGATTTGACCAACCAGTAAATGTTAAAGCTTTCTTCAAAATAGGTCTAATACCTTCACTAGCGACCAGTTCATCTAGTGGATCTGTTGATAACATTGGTGATCTAATATCGGTGTTTGAATGTTGACTCATTTGTAATAAAGATTTTGAAGGATGATGTTTAATTAAATGAGAAAACTCATCAGAATTGATGTTTTTAAGATGGGGTCTCAAAAGTGGAACATTGACATCACTTCTCACGTTGCTATTAGTGGCAAAATCATGATCATGTTGTCTATCAACAACTGATTTATATTCAGACCGTGATCTTTGTAAAAAAGAAGGATTTTGATGCAAAGTGTGCTGGAAAAGAGTAGTTGATTCGTCATTTTCAGGCAATGGAGGTGTATTTGAGCGGTTGCTGTTGCTTCTCTTAGAGTTTTGCCTGCTGTTGCTGTTGTCATTAATGTTTTGCGAGGTCATATTGATTCTGACCCTGGTGGTGGCAAAATAAATTATAAAGTGGATTTCTAAATTCTAAATAAAATTATCAAACACGCTTTTAAATTCTGAAATTTTTGAAACGATTTACGTCATTTTGAAATTTGAATTGAAGATTCTAAAAAATCTACAAAAAAATATCATAAAACGAAATAACTAATGTACATTTCCTAATCCTAATAGCCTAGTAATGAATAGATAAATAAAACCATGATTCATTTCTCCCCAAAAAAACCTAAAACATAAACTGCAAACATAAACTAAAAACTCAAATAATAAATATGAATAAATAAATAAACATTCAATCAAACTGCGATTGGAACGCTTAATTCATAGTGGTAATCTATAGTACATAATCATTTCCCTACTCCTTTTTTTCTTATATATGTATATCTTTCTTTCTTTCTTACTTTCTTTTCTTTCATAATGCAAACAAAAAATCAATAATGGCCAAAAAAGCGACCTTTTTCTAAATCTTCAATGGTAGATTCAATAACTTCATCATCGTCATCATCTTCAACCAATTCAATGGTTGCATATTTAATTAAATCCCAACGTTTCCAGAATAAAGCACCATCTTCATAATCATTTGTATCAACAAAATCTTGTAGATAATATTTAGCTTTTAACAAACGATCTTTCAATTGTTGTAATTTAACTGAACTTGGTTGGGAACTGATTTTTTTCCAATCTAAATCACTTTCATATTCTGTGATGTTTGTAGTGGAAGATTTATAACCTTCATCTTTCTCATCATCGTCATCTTCATCTTCATTGTCATCATCTTCATCTTCGTCATGGTTATTGTAAGCTTTATTGAGACTATTACGACGTGAAGCTTTTGATGAACGACTATCTTCATGATCAGAAATAGATATTGATGCAGGGGTATTTGGTAAATATGGGACATCACCATAAGCTTCATCTTCTGCATAAGATGTGGCATCACAATAACGAGCCCAAGCTTCATCAATTGCACCAACTAAATAATCAAAACATCTTGATCTTGCAGATTGATCACAATCCGGCGTGATTCTGCGAGTTGAGTTTGGAGATGCAGGTGAAATAATTTGAGTATTTTCTTGATTGATACTGTTAATGTTTTGTGATGATTTGATTGAATTAATTGAATTGGAACGACTCTTTATATTTCTTTTCTTATCATTATAACATTCATTATCATTAAATTCATTGATATTTCTTTGCTTAAGAACATTGTTATCAAAACTTCTATTCTTTGCTTCTTCTTGATCTTCTTCATCTTCATCATCATCACTGTATTTAGAGACAGCTAAATTCAATTTAGCTTGATTAACTTTTGAAAAAGAATTGGATCTAAGATAAGCAGCATTTTTGAAAGCCTTTCTTTGTTTCTGTAAATATCCCTTTTCATCATCGGAATCATTGTCATCATCAGATTCAGCACTTGAAGATGATGCAGATATAACAGAAGTGAAAGCCAAAGAGTTTCTTCTGTTCAATTCAGAATTGAAGCACGTTTTCTTATTTGGAGCAAAAGACACTCCTAAACCAAATGACTTGCTTCTCTTCAAACTGTTTTGAGAAGACAAGCATGATGTTATGGTACTAGTATTGGTAGTAGTGGATGCAGTCATCTTGAATAAAGGATGTTAGTTGGATGTTTGGGTTTTAACAGGGTAAAATAAGTAAAATTGAAATTTTCAGTTATTGTAGTGCCAGAACTTCCCAAAGCGGTAATGTGCAGGCAAACAGCAGACAGAAGTGGAACAACTTACACAAGAGTGGTGTTTGTGGCACAAAACAAAAAAAGGGTGTTAGTTTGTGACTTGAGAAGGAAGGTATCTGAGCAGCACAACAAAGGCGTCAGAAAAGTGGTAGTGTAGTGTAGTGGGTTTGAAGTGACACGAGCTGGTTGAGCAACAGAAGAGCAGCAGAACAAACAAATCTAAAAAAGTGGAACTGCCTTTTTGGGAACTTGTTTACGCGAAAAAAATAATTCTGACAATTCTGAAAACAACTTGTGAAATTTTGTAAAATTTCGCTGTTTTTCGTGGTTTTTCGTTTTTTCGTTGGTTTTTAGAAAAATGAAAAAAAAAAAGCAAACAGATTTTTTTTTATAATTTTTCAATGAAAAAAGCTGATCTCCGGGTAACAAGCATGGAAAATTGCCCAAAGGGGGAATTTTAAAAGTGTGCGCGAGCTGTGATTGGCTGGAGGAAAACAAGTTGCTCGCAGGATTACGTAAGTCGGTGGCGTTGTTTTGTGTCTAGGGGAGAGTGGTGTAGAGGTGATATTAGTTATATGTGGTGCCAGGAGATCAAGAGCTAGATAGATATGTAGCCCTGTAGTACAGCTATTGAATGGTGTACTTTATAACGTCCCGCCAGAACAGCAAATATGAAATACACAACGTTGTTTACTTTTACTAATAGGAAAAATGCAGAAGTGAAGCCCCCTGGCAAGAAAAGTCTAGAAATTACTTAATTGGGAAAGTCTGGCAGCAACAACGTATTTTCAAAAAGTTCTTCAATCCTGATACAAATAGCACCATCTTGTAGAGCAAAGGCTGGACAGTACAGTGATGGTATTATGATACCCATCGCACTACTGCAAACATTTGAAAACACGCGTTGAATAAACCAAACTTTTGCGAACGACGTGTTCAAAAAAATTACATCCAAAAGTTACCCGGTGATTTATTTCTCTTTCATGTTTTGAAGAAAAAAAAAAGCTCGAAAACAAATTCATGAACCGTTATGTATTTGACTGAAGTGTTCCGATCAGTGACAATCTCTCAATCCAGTTGGAATGAACTGTTTGTCAACTGTGAATGAAACACATTTCCTAAACCGCAAATCTTAAGTTGGTCGATAGGAATCAACCATGAACTTCAACAGTTAAATTACTGCTAGAGTTTTCATTTTGATTCAACTAATTAATAAATACATCGATTCAATTAGTCTTTCTGCGAAGATCAATTATCTTTGAGCACTTATTTCGTTCTGAAATATGGTGTTCAACCCCCCCTTTTTTTTCAAAGTTGAGTTTATTGGGACCACGGTTCTAATTAATCGTTTGGTTAAATTATTTAATCAAGATTCGAAATCTGATTCAACATTAAATAACTCCCAATTTACTCATCTACATTTTTTATAAAACCATTGAAGTTGATATATTGACTAACTAAATAGAACTAAATAGATCCATAGTTTTGATTTGAACTTCCTGGATAAGTAGCACCAGTATAAGTTGAATGTTCGTCTTCTGGGTATTGACTAATAATATAAAACGAATGGATCAAACCTGGTAAAAATCCAAGGAGACACAATAAGACGTTTATAAGAACTGAATTGATGTTAGTATCAGATCGACGTAATGCAATTAACAATCTCAAGTTGATGACTATTAACAACTCCCATGAATCGTTAAACTTTTCCTTTCAAAATTCAAAAATACTCACAATCAGCTGAAAAAAAACCTCTTTTCAAGAAAACAGGTAATGGTGGTAAAAAGATACCTAAGAATACTAAGAACCAATCTTTTGAATGCATTTTATTTGAAATGTTTCACTGTAAATCAGGGATTATAAGGTTATAAAAATTGATAAAATTGCTACAAATTTGAAATTTGACGTTAAAATTTAAAATTGCTATAAATTTTGAGAGTAAGCGCTTAGTAAAATTTGGAAGCAGTTAAGATGTTTAAAGAAAGTTCGTACTCTTTAATTATAAGCCTCAAAGTCTTTGAGTTGGACTGTTGAAGCCATAAACATATGTGATTTTCTAGCTAATTGCTTTAAATCATTAACTAAAGTTTTTGAAGCTGAATCTAGTCGTTTTCGCTGATGATTTTAACAATACTTTGTGAGAAAAATCTAGCTGGGAGCTTGAAAAGGTGAAACTGTTGATATTATTTAGTGTAAACAAAACGTTTAAACTCTTGATCAGCAAGTACTCATTTCTTTTAATGTTCAATTCATCCTACAATTTTGTTTACAACCGGAAAACATAAGTGTTTAAAACAAATAATCCACATCATTTATCAAAAAGTGACATATTTTTACAACATTTGAATTGAAGTCTACCTCACAAACTTAGTATCAATTGGTATCACAAAAAGTGAAAACACATACAAGAGTGGCAGAAGTACATGATCAAATTGGTACTGTTATTTTTTTTTGATGAGAGTTGTTGTACTGAAGTTTTGAACCATAGTTGAAATTTTATTATGATCAGATAATTAGTTTGGATTCTTTACAGAATGTTCTTGTGAATAAAAGAAATGTTTTCTAGGGTAAACTGGGAGTTGGTGGTGTCGATGTCTATATTAAAGAGGTTTTTGTGAACTTTATTATTTGAGAACAATCAATGATCAGGAACAGTTTGCAAAATCTTCAAAATTCATGCAAATCTCAAAGAGATTCCTAAAGGTTTGAAAGATTTAAAACACTTGTCAACTTTCAAAAATGGGCATTGGCTCTTGAGATTGGTCTTTTTGTCAAGCTAATTGGAAATTGGCTAAAGTACTACTTGGTTTATAACTCAAAGTGGTAATGTAAAACCATGAAATTCTATCAGGACATAAGAAATTTACAAATGAAATTTAAAACGCCTTTAATTTAATTACGACACTGGACACTGAAACCTAAAATATTACGCCAGCGGTCAAAATTATTTAAAATGATATTAGAATTAAGAAGTAGGAGCTTGAAATTAAGACAGAAAAGCAACAATAATTTTTCCTATTGTAAAATGAAAAGAATGAATTGTGCTTAATAGCCGTAATGACTTTTAAAAAACTGTACATTAATTGTAAAGCTGCTCAATCTTGTTCAGAAAAAATTGATTGGGCAATGGGCATCATGCCAGTCAAAATTGAACGTGGTGCTGCTTAATTTGAAATTTATTGCAATTTGCCTGGGGCAACACAACCTTTAAACTTGATAAGAGTTAAAACTTAAGAGTAACTATGAACTATGAAGCCTTGAATTAGGCCACCTGTAAAAAAAAATGTTGAAGTTGGTTGTAAGATATAAGTTGTAGTACTTAAGCTGCTTGAAAGCTGAAACAGTTGAGGTGTTTAACCGAAGCATCTTGTGATACTAATGAAATTAATGTAATTTGTACTTTAAACGGTTTTGAGTTTAATAAATACGTAGTTTTGCACTCATCACTTATGACTTAAAAGCCATTGAACCGACCAATACTGGTTTGAATGGTCAAGCAAAACTGGCCTTCAATGTGATGTTTTTAGACTCTACTCATAGCTTTTTGGAGTTCGACATGCAGTATAACTTGGTGTGAAGCTATAGAATATTTGAAGAAAATTTGTGAGGTATAGTTTTTGTGGAACACTGTTTGAATTATAATTGCATACGATGATACCATGAATATACAGACGTAACAAATGGCTGGACCGTGTTCCAATAAATGTGTTAAACAGCTAATTACGTTGTTTAATTAGTTGTAACTTGTAAGGTGTGCACATGAACTAAAGTGCGCCAGTCAAGAATCGAACTTATGGCTGTAACAGCGTAAAAAACAAGAAATCTTAACTTCCAAGCAGACGAATCTTGCGGAATCTGGCTTGACCTGGACATCCAGAAACAGTCCACTCTCAAAGAAAAGAAGATGGAAGTTGACTCAGACTAAAGTGGTGGTGATACACTAAGAGAAAGTCTCGATAATACGATGCTGAAGAAAAAACAGAGCCATTGCAACAACTGCATAGTCACAGAGTCATAGAACATCATGGAACATCGTCTTCTTCTGTCTTGTTCTTCTTGAATTTCGATTGAGCTTCTTGAAATACATACAGCCAATGGCCATTGCGAGATTCCAAGTTGCAACTAAATCTGAGAAAAAAATTTAGAGTTAAGTTTGTACATTTCCTGTTTTGGCCAGATTGGACTAGGTTGGAGCCACACGCGCCCTGGCCGTGGAGGTCTAGACTTTTACTAGTGCAATTACTGTAATTTGAGGAATTGTCGCGTTAGTTTTGTGTTGTTTCGTGTAAACTTTACATCAATGGGATGCTACCACGCTGAACTATACAGATATCTACTTAGTTACACCATTGCTCTTGAAAATACTCGATAAAACACCACAAACAACTGTATCTTTGAACCACTTCGACTCACAACGCGCAATGCGGCTCGATGCATCCCAGACAGTCCACCACAGAAAAAGCTAGAAAATGTCCAAAAACGGAAAGGAGATAAAAAAAAGCAAAACAAACGCAATTTTTTTTTTGTGCAGCGGCAGTGTGTGCAAATCGCCTGAAAATTATATAAACCCATAATTTTCCCTGATAAACTTTGTGCAACTTCGTTTTCTCTCTTTTCTTCTTTCCTTTCTTCAGTCAACTCAAAACTTTTTGATTAATACTAAACATCCACACTCTCATATTCAAAAATGCAATTCAAAACTGTCGTCGCTGCTTTAGTCTCCGTTGCTGCTGTCCAAGCTGCTAACTCTTCAAACGCCTCAAATGGCTCAAACTCTACTTCCGTTTCCGTTGGTGCTGCTGCTTCTAACGCTATGGGTGCTGGTGTTTTCGGTGCTGCCGTTGCTGCTGGTGTTGCTTTCTTATTCTAAGCATCTTCTTTATTTAACTCCATTTCATTATAATTATTGAGAGATAATTTGGTTAATTTGTGTTTTTTATTTAAGTTTGGTGTATTTTAGAATAGGTTTTTAATAATTTTGAGTTATATCTTAATATTACAGGTTATAATTTATTTATTTGTAGTTGTTTATTTGATTTTTTTTCTACTGAATTATCTTCAAGCTTCAAGTTTTATGTCCAGTGGCAATTTTTTCTTCTCAGAAATTCGCCACCATCCCACTATTTCCAACGAGATGAAATTTGAGATAAAGTTTCGTGATGTTTTAAAGTGGCAGTATTTGGGAGATATTTGTTTCTCCAAACGGAATTTCAGAATTTTTATGCCAAAATGTCTATTTTAAGTAACTGATTAATAAGCTATGACAGATTTCTAGAACCAATTTTTTTTTTTTTTTAAACCCAGAAAAAAAAATCAAATAAATTTTGGCAATTTTGCTAACATTTGCGAAAAAAATCAGTTTTCTCATTTTTACCAATCATCAGTTATTTGATTCAACAAATTTCGAAATTTCATGGTATTCCAGTACGGCGCTTGGCTTGAAAACAACTCAATCGGTTTCACTATAGGTTATAATACTGCACTCATTTTTGGAAATTCCTCTTTCACTCCACAATTCAGCCCTTCATCACTCATTGTTCAATTTTTTTAACAAATTCAAATCATAAATAAGTAAATAACTCACATCACATTAATAATGGGTCAAATAACTAGTACGGAACAGGGTTTCAAATCACCGTTGTCGATTTCAAAAGACCTCAGACTTTCCCAGATTAACATCACTAATAAATCAAATCAATTGCTGAAGAAAATTCTGGTTGATACTTCAAATGTTCTCAATTTACCAATTTCTCCAGTATCAACTTTCACTCAAAACTCTAATTTGAATGAGTTCAATTTCCTACTAGACTTGAATCAAAACGATATCCTCAATTTTACTCTTCATTTAGAGAAATCATTAATTGATCAGTATTCAAATCAAGCATCATCAACTGTCTTCAATGATATTAAATTTGCATTTTTGGATTCAAATAAGAACGTAATTTCCAAATATTTACTATTCAAATCATTGAATCTTGTGGGCTCCACTGTTGAAAGTTTTGCGTCAAAAGAAAAAGAACTAAATGTTTCTTCAAAAAACAATTTTTTTAATGTCCAAATCCCATTATCACTGTTATCATCATCGGGACAGTTTTACTTAATAATTTATACACCAAATGTCACTCTTTTACAGTGTGCATTCAATATCAAATCTACAACATCAAATCTACCGAAACTTCCAACTTTGTCAATTGAATCATTTGCAGATCAAAATTATGAATTTTTGAATGATGGGCCAGATTTTAGAAATAGCATCAATGAACTAGAATCAAACTTGATCAATCTTAGATCAATCATAAAACCAATAATTAAGAAATCTCAAGAATTAGATGAGTCCATTAAAAATGTCACCATGATAAGGTCAAGTTTAATCAGTTCATTGAAAGATTTATCCACAGAGTTTAATACACTTAATTTGAAAGATTTAATTGATGATACAATTTCAACTTTATCCATACAATCTTCAAACAATATCAATGAATCAAATTCGATCACCAAAAATTTAATAACCCCATTAACAATGATCTATGATTCTGATTTGAAAGCAATCAGCTCGAACAAGAAAATTTTCAATGATCAATTGAATGATTTTTATAATTGGCAAAATAAATTTATGACAAATAACTCAAATGGTGCTAAAGATGATATCACGTCTTTCAACAAAAGAAAAAATTTTGAGATTAATAGATTGAAATATTTCCAATCATTAGTTGAATTACAAAATGGTTATTATATCAGAAATTTTATTAATTGTTTGGGGAATTTAATTCAAGAATTAAACAATAACAGCAAGGAAAATATGTTAGTTGACGCCAATTTCAATAAACATATTGCAAAAGCCAAATTTTTATATGAAAATTATAACAATCTCAATACACTCCAATTGCAAAAATTACAACAATTAGAAAATACAACAAATTTCAATGAATTGGATAAATTTTTCAATAGCTCCACTTCAGCAAACCCATCAAGATCAAGCTCAAATATCAACACCCCAATAACTCCAAATGGAAGTATCTCTGCACCATCATCATTAACAACATACAACATAAATAAACCAAAACCTGCTGCAAAAGATCCAACTCCAAGAGTTATTAAGAAGGGGATTCTATATTCATTAGTTTCAAATAGCAAAAATTGGCAAAAGGAATATATCGTCTTGAAAAATAATTTTTTAAGTGAATTTATTGATTGGAAAGAAGGTAAAAACTTAAGATCTGAACCTGTTGATTTAACATTTTCATGTATTAAGAAAATTAAAATCAAAGATAGAAATTTTTGTTTTGAAATTATAACTCCAACTAATATCAAGAGAGTTTTCCAAGCTGAGAATGAGGTTGATAGAGAATCTTGGTTGAAATCTTTGAACGTTGCAATTTCCATTCAAACTTCTTTGAAAAATTCAAATACTGATTCAACAAAGTCTATTTCAAATAGCAATACTGCATCTTCAGTATTATTGGCAAATAAAAATACTCATAATCCAAGATCAGAATCGATATCAAATGGATCATCAAGCTCATTGCAAATTGTACAACAAGTTGATGAATCAAATCTAGTTTGTTGTGATTGTGGGTCCAGAAATTCAGTTGATTGGATTTCAATCAATTTATTAATTGTGATGTGTATTGATTGTTCAGGAGCACATAGGTCTTTAGGTACACATATTTCCAAGATAAGATCATTGAGTTTAGATGATAAATCTTTTACTACATTGGAATCAAAAGAATTATTGAAAAATGTTTCAAATACACTGTCTAATGAGTACTGGGAAAGTGGGTTATTTAATTCGAATGAAAAAATCAATAAAAACTCTACACAACAAGAACGTCAAATTTTCATTACAAATAAATACATGAACAAGTTATACATCAGAAAGACCTGTGAATTTAAACCAAATGAATTATTGATTGAAGCGATTCATAATTCTGATGTTCGAAACATTTTAAAAGCATTAGCTTATAATGCCAACATCAATATATGCGTTTCCAAAAAATTTCCCAATGCAACAGAAAAAATTGATATATCATTGTTCGAGTATTCATTATACCATTATCATGGAACAGATGCAAATCCAATTTTTGATATTTCTCAATTACTTCTATTAAATAATGCACCATGTGGAGAAAAAATTAATACGAAACTACCATTGAATGACAAACAAATTGCATATTGGACAGATCAACTGTTAATCTATGGATCCAAATATAATTCCAACAATGGTGCTAATGGGAATTCCAGTTCAAAAAATCAAGAAAACAGAAATGTTATTACAAGTTTTAGAAAAGATTTTGATAAGATAAATAAGAAATCTAAGTCTAAGGAACATAAAAGTAGGTCGAGTTTTTTGAAACTACCAAAATTGAATAACAAATCTTGATAAAATGATTTTGCTGTTATATGACTGTTTTTCAGGTTGACAACATTTCTGGAATGATTTAGTCATTTCTTGAACTCAGATATCTTTTGAATGTCTTTGTTTCAATATAAATATAATCCAATATGTCCATTTTATCCATGTCATTACATTTTTTTTGGCACTTTGGCTGAAAGATTTTTTTTTTTTTTTGGTTTTTGTGGAGGAAAATCAATTCTGTGTCATTTTTAGAACAGGAATGGAGTTCTTTGATTTTGTGTTTCAAAATGATTGGAAATTACAGGATTTCCACATAATTCCAATTTCAATTCTTTCTCACAGTGAACGCTTATCAATACTGATTTGAATTTTTAAACATTAATTTTTTTTTTCATAAAACCACTATAGAAGAATTCTCATTATAGATTTCAGCTCAGCCAATTCTTCTAGTCAATCTTATCATCTGCTACTATTTGCTTTGAAATTCAACAACACCATTAAGGCTACATAACCAACCACTTCAATAATTCAATTGTGTTGATTTTTTTTGATTCTGTTTGTGTTTTAGTTTCATAATTCATTTCTTCTGTTCTGTTTTAATACTTGATAATTCTAAAGAATGGAGTTGAGCTCCACTGATAATACTGAAAACATTGATCCTTCTGAAATTTATGATATTCAAGAATGTGTTGGGAGAGGAAATTTTGGTGATGTTTATAAAGCGTATGTGGAAAAAAAAAAATATTTAGGCTAGGTAATTTACTAACATTTTACTAGTCTTGATAAAAAAACAAACAAAATCGTTGCTATAAAAGTTGTTAACCTTGAAGAAACTGATGATGAAATTGATGTCTTAGTCCAAGAAATTTCATTCTTATCTCAATTAAGATCAAAATACATTACAAATTATTGTGAGACTTTTTTAAAAGATGTTAATATGTGGATTGTTATGGAATTTTGTGGAGGTGGTTCATGTGCAGATTTATTGAAATGTCATAAAAAGTTAGATGAAGAGGTTGTTTGTTTTATCATACGCGAAACTTTGAAAGGTTTGGATTATTTGCATTCAGAAAGAAAAATTCATAGAGATATTAAATCTGCAAACATTCTTTTAACTAGCAATGGAAATGTTAAATTAGCAGATTTTGGAGTTTCAGGACAAATCACTGCCACTAATGTTAAAAAGGATACTTTTGTTGGTACACCATTTTGGATGGCACCTGAGGTTATTACAAGAAGATCTGGTTATAACGAGAAAGCAGATATTTGGTCTTTGGGTATAACCACTATTGAATTAATTACAGGATCTCCACCATACTCCGATTATGAACCAATGAAGATCTTATTTGAAATTCCCAAAAAACCAGCACCGTTGTTGTCAGGATCTCAATATAGTTACCAAATAAAAGAGTTTATCAAATTTTGTCTTGTCAAAAATCCATCAACAAGACCTTCAGCTTCCATTTTATTGAAAACTAAATTTATCAGAAGTTGTCGGAGACACGTTAATTTAGTTCCATTGATTGAACAGAAAGATGAATGGTTTTTATATCACAGACCAAATGCTAGAAAACCTAGATTTAAATTGAACAACAATCTTTATAATGATAGTGAAGCAACTTTTAAATGGAACTTCACATCAAGATCATTGAAATTGAACGATTTAGCAAACTCTGGGAAACACAAGTATAATAATTCGACAGAAATGATAAGTTCAAGTTCTCCAGGTACAACAGATCCATACTGTGATTCATCTGAAACTGATTTGACTTCACCAGATATGATGACTGAAAATATACTTGAGTTTAATGAAGATAAAGAGAATATGATTTTAGAATCAGACAGTGATGATTTCATGAAGGATGATGATAAATTTGAAGACGAAGACATTTGTGAGGAACAAAACACTGCTATAATTCATGAACAAATCAACGATATTGAAGATAAAATCATAGAATTAGAAACAAGTGGTAATGACGTTAAACTGGAAAATGATTGCATTGATTTAAGCTCTATAAATTATTTTAATGATGTTATTTTACACTGTTTGAAAAGAGTTCATTTTAGGGCTAAGACATCAGAAACCAAGAAGACTGTTACGGATTTGGTGAAAGAATTCATGAGAGCAGAGAAATCACAACCTGGATTATCTGAAGCATTATCAGAAGAGATTTGGTTAAGAATGTGTCATTTAAGAGGTGACTCCAGCAATATCTTAGAGTGATTTAAATAAAATTCAAAATGAACATATTTATTGATTCTATCTAAAACTATATCGTATAGTCACGTGTAGTTTGATGATATCAGGAGTGGTCAATTCAATACTTTCAAAGTTGGTTTTGTGGTTTATGATGATCTTTAACAAAATTTCAGTGGGATGATCAAAAATTTGTGGAATTATTTTAGTCGAAGTGACACAAAACCAATTTGATTAAATTTGAGGAAAAAAAGATTTTTTTATGATGTTACAAGTTATTGACTTTTTCTAACAGTTCATTACACTGGATCATCACCCAACTCATCAATTAGTTAAAAATGTTGTTCTCAAAAGACATTGCTGCCATTCTTTTAGCATTATCTGCTGTGGGACATTGTGCAAATATTACACCAAATTCTGCAAGCTCAAAAGTTCCAGTTGTTGGAGTGAAACGTAAGCACAAAACTAAAGCAAATAACTTACCATCTTCTCCATTATAAGACTAACTGTTTTTTCTTGAAATAGCATTAGCAGAAATTGAATCAAAGAATGGGAATGTTAGAAATTCGCAAGATTTAATTACACCACAATCAGAAGATGAAAATTTTTCACAAAATGATGAAAGTATTGGCAACTTCATTCCAACTCAGTGCTCTCAAGACTATCATATTACCAATCAAGATGAATTATCCCAATTGTATGATTGTGACGATATTCATGGATCAGTTTTCATTTCAGATTATGAAGGTTCAATTATTGATACCGGATCAGTTAGATCGATTTCAGGTGATTTTATTATCAACAATGCACCAAATTTAGTTAGGGTCAGTTTATCCAAGATTTCATCAATTGATAGAGTGTTTGGTTTAGAAAGATTAACTTCATTAACTTCAGTTTTGGCACCAGAATTAATTAATGTTGGAACCATTGATTGGAAAGTTTTACCAATCTTAAGTACTGTCTCATTTGATTCAGGGATTAGATCTATAAGAAGTATTACCATTTCAGATACTTCATTAATTGGGTTCTCAGGTTTTGAAATTGATTATTTAGATATTTTAAACATTAATAATAATAGATTTTTAGAAAATATCAATACTCATATTAAAGGTATTAGAGAACAGTTATCAATTTCAGCCAATGCGAAAAATATATATGTTTCATTACCAGAATTAGAATGGGCAAACAATGTTACTATTAGAGATGTTAGAGATTTAAGTTTACCAAATATTAATAGTGTTAATGCATCATTAGAATTAATTGCCAATACATTTGAAGCTATTAAATTTCCAAATTTGAAGAAGGTTGGAGGTACATTAAGTTTAATTGAAAACCATAATTTGAAAGAAGCTGATTTTACACAAGTTGATGATATTGGTGGTGGATTAATGCTTGTTGATAATAGTGAAATTTCTAAAATCAATTTTTTCCCCAAGTTAGCTACTATTGGAGGTGCCATTAAATTTGTTGGTGATATTAAAGACACTTCTTTCAACAAATTGAAATTGGTTAAAGGTAGTGCATACATTAAGAGTGCTTCTGATGCATTAGATTGTTCTAAATGGGCCCATGGATCTGCTTCAAGTTCTGGATCTAATGAGTTTGGTTCTATTGTTAGAGGAGGTAAAATTGATTGTACTTCTGGAACTAAACAGCAAGTTATTAAATATGATCAAGATGGTACAGTTTTAGATGAAAATATTTCAATTATTGATGATTCAGAAGGTAGTGGTACTGTTGGAGATGATGCAAAATCCAAAGTTGTTAAAAATGGAAGTAATGTTTTAAGTTATTCCATGAGCTTGGTTGCGATTTTATTACTTGTTTGTGGTAATTATATCTAATCGAATGGAATAATTTAGCTAAATATCTGTTTGCAATAATTTAATTGATTAATAATGAGAATATTAATAACTTTAACATTGAGTTGTTGTAGGTTAAACATGAGAATCGAGATTTTTTTTCTGGCAGCTACTGAGATTACCGGGTTTAATTGGCAGACTTGATAAGTAGATTCTTTCTAATTCCTTACTAAGCATCCATACACCTCAAGAACTACGCCGGTTTTCCGCCGGCCGGAAAATGAAGCTTTGTTATCAGCAGAAAGAATTGTTTGAGAGAAACGTGAAATTGATCAATTTTGATGGTTTTTAAGCTAGGGAAAAACAAATTAGTTGCACCAGCTCATTACAATTACATGGAATACTCATACTGAGAAAGAACTGACAAAAAACTTGCAAAATTGACCGAAAAATCAGCAGAAATTTGAATTTTCCAATCAAATTGAATTATTTTTCCAATCAAAATCAAAAGGAAATTTGAAAACAAATCTGCTGTAAAAATTCGAAATTTGTAAATATTAAAGACTCCGCGGTGTTCACAGCATTTAATTCTAAATTCTTGTGTCTTGTCTGGCTGTTTCATGACAAGCTCATTCAAAGAAAAGAAAAAGCAACAAGCTGTGGATTCGGCTGTGGTGTTACAAGCGTTTGTTGTTCAAAGTTAATCAAGATTTGAATTGATTGTGATTTGTGTGGTGCGATAAGCTTTGACTCAGATTCTTGGAGGTTAGGATTATTATTTCTTTTGCAATTCATTTTCATAATCCATTCATTCTATTTATCATTCATTATATTAAACTTGGTGACCATATAATATTATAGTGGAGATAAACTTGATTATTTATAAATCATTCAAATTTTTTTCTTAATTAAATCTTCTTCGTTTTGCAGTTTTTCCTTTGAAATGAATAAGAAGTCCGAAGCTGGTTCTGAGGACATTGTGCAAAAGGAATGTGCTGTTAGAGTAACACCACCACCGTCATCGTCAAATTCTAGTGTGGAAGTTGTTGTTTCTGAAAATATCAACAGTACATCCGTTACCGAAAATAATACTAATAATAATATTAATCAAATGAAGAAAAGAACTACATCAACAGCCAGCGAGTCAGGTACCGCTGAAAGAACCATCACAAAGAGAAAAAGAAAAACATTCAGTTGTCAATCATGTCGAAAACTAAAAACAAGATGTGATTTTGAACCAATAGTTGGGAAATGTCATAGATGTAATGTCCTTAAGATGGATTGTTCATTGACTAAAGATCGTGCTGATGAAATTAGCTCCAGTATTGCAGAAGCTCAAGCTGAAGAATTAAATAATTCCGGCGAAAATAATTTGACTGGTTCAATTAGTTCTGATCGTTTAGTTAAAGTTGAAAATCAATTGAAAGATGTGTTGGGGAAATTAGATGCTTTATGTAATGAGATGAAAGTTAAAACCGTGGAAAGGAAAATCGATGAAAGTTCGGTTAATTTAGATTATAGAATCTTTGAACATTTAAACGTTCAAAAATCAAATTATTTAGATAATTCAACTTATAATGCTCCATTGAATTTGATTTCAAGAATTGATTCAAGATTATTTAAAAGAGTTGATAGATATTCTCCATTGAAAGAATCATGTCAAGAATTCCTAAAATTTTATGAACAACATAAAGATTTATGTTTAATTTTATCAAAATCTTTTTTACAAACTGCACATTTTTGGATCATGCCTGGTGGGTTAAGGGAAATCTCTAATGAATACGTCTTGAGACATCCTTTTATAACTTCTGTGTTTGTGTTATTAGCTATGTGTTTTGATGAAAATTATCAATACGTTGAAGAACAAAAACAATTATATTGGATTGTTAGAAGATTAATTGGTACTGCATTATTAACTACCCCGTTAACAGATCATGATATAGAGGCATTGGTTTATGTGTCACTTTATAATATTGCAAGGAAACCTCATCAGCCTCCTTTGGATGGATGGATAATGTCTGGGATGGGGGTTCAACATATCATGATTGCCATTAATTTCACAGGGATTAAAGATCGTTGTAAAAAGCAGGAATATTTGCCAACTGATTTGTTCCATTTGAGAATCTTGAATTCATTATGTGCATGTCATTTACAATATAGTATTGGTACAGGAAGACCGTTTATGGTTTCCGAGGATTATTTTGATTTATGTGAATTAGCTGTCGAGTATCCAAGAAGTAATATCGAGGATAATATTAAATTTGCAGAGATTAATGTTGCAGTGTTGGTTCATAAACTGTTTTATCAAAGAGATCTATTTGTTAAAGTTATCAAGAGAAATGACATTAAGATATTGGAGAATGGGATCAAGATTTTCAAATTTATCGAGTTAAGTGATTGGTTACAACAATGGGAAGAATTAATTCATAATGATACCTCCAATGTGCTAATGTTTAGTTTTGAATTCTATCATGTTATATTATCAAGAAGATTTATCAGTTCATTTTCAAAATATTTTAGTAAAGATTCAAGAATAGATAAATATTTAGAGATTGCGTATCAAACCGCGTGTCATTATTCATTTGCCGTACTGAATAGATTTTTGGAATTACCCACCTCATTGGTTCGTGGATCACCAACTTTCCAATTGAATCAAGTAGTTTATGCATGTTTCACATTATATGATTTCTTGAATAAGACAAAAGAACAAACTAGAAATAAAGCATTGAATTTAATCTCCAAAATATATTGGCATTTGAATCATATTGGAGAAAAGAAAAATGATGCTACCGATACAGTTGGTAAGATCATTAAAAGTTTAGTTGATAGTAGTGAGAGAAGATTATTTGAAAACAACAATCAATCATCAAATCATGGAACTCCAAACGGCGGTGAATTTGGTGGTAACAATGGCAATTATTATATGGGTAATTCAACAGCTGGGTCACATCATAATCCACATCATAGAACAGATGTTTTCAATGGATCATTACAAGATTTTGGAGATTTTACGCCATTACATGATGAAATCTCAAATGATTTTAGTAGTGATTATTTCAAGATGAGAAATTCATTTTCCAAGCCTTCAACTAGTTCAGTTAGGGATAGTCATATTAACACTAGTGGGAATAATAATAATAATCAAAGCACTAATAATAATAATCAAGATAATAATGGGAATGCAGGTAGTACACCAGTTAATTCAGGTAATTTAATGGGAGGAAACAATCAGGCATCACCGGCAATGACTAATTCTACACAGGGGTCATTCAGTAATGTTGGTGGGATACCAGATGTTGGTAAATTTGATACATTTGAAGAGTTTTTCAAAGATATGTTTAATGTTGATTTGGACATTGAGAAGTTTGGTAGTTGAATTGTTTATTTATTTATTTAATTCATTTAATTCAATGTTCATTCACTTCACTTCCTTCGTAAACTTGTAAACTGATCAACTAATCAACTCATCAAACTGTTTCGTTTCTTATCTGCTTTTCATCCAAACATTTTTCAAATCTTGAAGAGAAAAAAAAAACTCCGAAAAAGAAATAACCGAGAGATCTTGAAATCTTTCTTCTTTTCAACAATTTATAAGAAGACACTGAAGAAAGAGAATCAAGAAAAATGCCATTTGACGACGTTAAAGGAATGCAGATCGCCATCGAAGAGGCAGAAAAAGGTAATCATTTTTTTTTTCCGTCTATCACGAGATTATGAATAAAAAACTAACTTTTTTTTTTGTTGCTTAAGGTTATGCTGAAGGTGGTGTTCCAATCGGAGGTGCTTTGATCCATGAAGACGGTACCGTGTTAGGAAGAGGTCATAACATGAGATTACAAAAAGGTTCAGCTACTTTACACGGTGAAATCTCAACTTTAGAGAACGCTGGTAGATTGAAAGGTAATGTTTACAAGAATTGTACCATGTATACCACTTTATCTCCATGTGATATGTGTACTGGTGCTATGATCATGTACGGTGTCAAGAGATGTGTTATTGGTGAAAACACCACTTTCCTTGGTGGTGAAGAATACTTGAAACAACGTGGAATTGAAGTTGTTAATTTGGATAATGATAGATGTAAAGAATTAATGGCTAAATTCATTGCTGAAAAACCAGCTGAATGGAATGAAGATATTGGAACTGAATAGGCTTTGATGTTATAATTGATACATTCTAAAATAGAGACTTCATAAAGGATTTATAAAACTTAGATTTAATAATAGTAAACAGATCATATATTTATTCAACAATAAAAACAATTTATTGGGTAGTAGCAGCCTCAACAGCTTTCTTAGCAGTCAAAACAGGAGTTGGCATAATCAACTTAAAAAGACGTTAGTATTAGGCTTTATTCACTATTTTTGATCTATCAAAACTCACTTCCATGTAACAAACAACTAAACCAACAAGAACCATTCTGAATAGAAGAAGAAAAAAAAGGTTAGTATTCCAACCGCAATGGTAAAAAACTTAATAATAGATGATATCACTCACCCAATACGAAACACTGGAGTCAATGCTCCTTCTTCTTTGTTGGAAGAACCAGCTTCACTTAAAACTTGTCCCACAGTTTGAAACAAAGAAAACCATGAAAGAAATCTATATTGTTAGTGATGGTCACAGTGATTCAACTCATACAACACTCACTTGTTTCTATCAGTTGTTAGTCTTTCGGTTCAATCAAATCAAATGTTTTTTTTATGTAAATCACTCACTTCATGAACATAGCAGCCATTGGCATACTTTGGGAAATGACATTTGATTTCTGTGTTTCTGGTAATGGTGGTGGGACGTGCACGTATTGCACGACGTTTTCTTGTCTGATTGGAGAGGCAGCCATCTTTCTTTCTTCTTCAACTTTCAATCAAACAATCTTTTTTATCGACAATTTTTTTTTGCTTTTGTGTTTTTTTTTTATCAGTAAGAAATTTGATGCTTAAACTTTTCAATCAAATTGATCTTTGAGCTAGAAAGTTATGAAGCAACGACACATCAAACTCATACAGTAGACACTCTATTTATCTTTGCTCAATGGTTGATCAAAAAACAGCAACAAAAAAACTACATAATTGAAATTTCATATCATCAAATTACCTCATTAAAGTTCATTAAAGTTCATTAATCTCCTCCGCTGTAACCCAAAACTCCTTCTCATTCCCACCATTCGCCTTCTCTATACTCAACAACTTCCCTATGATCCACTCTTTCCCCTTAGTCTTACCCAACTTGTTCTTCAAGATATATTTATGATCTCCTAACACATTGAAAACAGCCCAAATTTTCTTATTTTTACCACCACCACCACCACCACTATTATCATCACCCCCTTCGTGCTCATTGAAAATAGTTGGTAAAAACAAAACAGCATCTCCTTCACTGAAATTCTTAATTGAAATCTTATCATCAGCAGTACCATGTTCACCAGATCCATTATTCTTAACTAATAATAAATCTGCTTTTTTCAATTTTTTATTATCCTTAATGGTTTTCTTTGCTAATGTTTCAACTTCCTTGAATCTATTACTTATATGATACGAGTATTGTTCATTCAAATTACTAACCTCGTCAACAAACTTACCAAAATTAGTTTCAAATTTATCAAATTCAAAAATATCCATTATTTGTTCATAAATTTTCTCAATTTCCATCGAGTCAACATCACCTGCAATATTGATTTGATCTATATCTGATATTAAATCTTGATCTAATTCTTGAATCCAATCCATTGTCTTAGAGACATCTCCTTGCATATCTATAACAACGTTATTCTCAGTAAATTCCTTCGTTAGGTTTAAACTCAATTCTAACTTATTACCAGGAGCTAATTTTTTCAAACCTTTGACTCTGATGATATTAACTTCACCACCGTTTATCTTTATTGGTAGTAACCCAACTGATTTCAAACTTGTACAGAAAATTTGATAATTGGTGAATAACAATTCATTCAATTTATTGGTTTTCAAAATTATTGAATTTAAAATCAAAATCAAATTCAAAACCATCTTCTTGAAACTAGTATCTTTACTCTTGTTATTATGATTTTGATCTAGTTCTTCAATTTTATTTTTCAAATTTTCAATCTCTTGTTGATTTATGGCTTTCTCTTTAGCAAATTCATTTTCTCTATTTGACATATTTTCTAATAAATCTTCTTTCATCATTTTAATGAAATTTAAATCTGTTTCAAGTTTACTAATACTTGTTTCATTGGAAATTTTCATTTTAGTTAATTCTGAATTTTCATCTTTTAGTGTGTTAAATTGTTTATCTAAATCTTTGAATTTGTTCAAATCTTGTTTCAATTCTAAAATCTGATCATTGAATTCCTTATTTTTGGCCGTCAATTCTGAGTTCAATTGATTCAAGTTTTCAACTTCTTTTTGTAATTTAATTAAGCCACTCATCTGAGATTTCAATTCCTCATTTTCAACTTTTAATAATTCATTTTGTTGTTTTAATTCATCAAATTGTTTTTGTAAATTGGCAAAATCTTTATTTTCTAATTTCAATTGTTCTAATTGTTGATTTAATTCATTAATCTCAGAATCTTGTTGTTTTAATAATAAATTTTCTCTCTTTTGTGAATTTAATTCTTTCAACTCTTCAATTTGTTTTTGAAGATTGGGGATTTCTTCATTTGCTGTTATCAATTCATCATATTGTAATTTTAATTCATCATATTTGGATGAAACTTCATTTAATTCCAAGATTTTGTTCTTCAAGTCAGGAATCTGAGAATTGGACTTTTTAAGTTTCATATTATCATTCTTAATCAAATCCAATTCATTCAATTCTTGTTTCAACTCCTTAATTCTTAAGTTTAGCTTATCAATCTCTACTAAATCTTTTCTCAAATTACCATTCTCATTCTTTAACTCATCAATTTGTTTATTGGCTGATAATAACTCATCAATTTTCAACTTCATTTCATTAAATTTCACCAAATCTTTTTCCAAAACATCATTTTTTTGTTTAAATACAGTTAATTCATCTAGTAGCTCCTTGTTTTTCATTTCAAAATCACCAATCTCTTGACTCTTTAGTGCTATTAGTTTATCATTCCTTTTTTTGTCATCAATCAACAGATTTTTCTCTTTCTCTAATTGAGCATAACTCAATTTCAATTCATTATGTTGCAATTTATACCCTTTAATTTCTTCATTTAACCCATTCATCACTGTGTTAATCTTTTCAATCTCCAGTTCTTTGTTTTTGATATCCATCTCAATTTTTCTATTAGATTCTTCTAATTCATACTTATATTTAAATCCATTAACCAATTTTAAATTCAATTTATTTAATTCATTTAAATTTTGATTTTTTATATCATCAATTGATTCCAACAAATTTTTCACCTCATTATCTTTATTAAACAAGTCTGTTTTAATCACATTCAATTCATTTTTCAAAACTTCAATTATATCTTTTTGTTTATTTAAATTTTTCAAAATTGATAAATTTTCATATTTTAAATCGTTTAACTCGTTGTTTGATGAATATGTAGGTGATGGAGATCTTGAAATTTCTAATGAGTTGTTTGGTAATGACAGATTATTTGATTTTAACTGATGATGAAAAAGTTGGTTTTCCAAATTTTTGATTTGTGATTTATAACTTTTGATTAACTCTAATGAATTGTTGTTTATTTCGAATAATTTTAAATTTGATAATTTGATTGGTATTTCGTTGTAATTTTTCTGTAAAATTGTGATGATATCTTTATTAATTGGTAATTTTTGTAAAGTTTCCAAATATTTAATGAAATTTTTCTTATTAAATTGATTGATTTTGGAAGATTCTTGTGATGATGAAATATTAACATCAAAATTTTCTATAGAATCATATTGAGCAAAATTTTTGAAAATTTCATCTTGAAATAACTCTAAAATGATTCCAAAATTATCAATCCATGAAGATCTTAATTTGACTTCATTTTCTCTTAGATTTGCGAAACTTTCATTTGTTAATGACGCTAGTGATTTCAATTTAGCTAACCATTCATCTCTTCTTATCTGCTCTATTATTAATAATCCGTATAGTAGTGGTAGATCAATTGTTTGTGCTAATTGTGATTCATAAGACTGTAATAGTTGGATGTTAGTAGTGATTGATTTCAAATGATCTTTTAAGAGAATGATTTGATATTGAGATGATGACAATTTTTGTAAAAAATTCCCCATGGTTAATTGTAAATCATTGTAAACGGATTTAAGGTCATTATAAGTGTTATTGAGTTTCATTGATGAATCATAAATGACATTAATGAAATTTAGTTTATGATTTGCAAATATTTTCAAAATTTTATCAACATTTGAAGGTGAGTCAGCTAATTTCATCGCTGTTTTGATATCCAACTTAATTTTATTTGATAATAATGAGATCTCTGATAATTCATCATTCAATTCACCTTTATTTGGTAGATTTGTCATAACGTTGTCTTGTAACAAATTAAATTCCAACTCAACAGATTTAGTTAAATCATCACTCTCGGTTAGATTCTGTTCTGATGTGCTAAATTCTGTTGTTATCACTTCCGTTATATTCCTACTGTTCACCTCATTTGTTTTCAAATCTTGATAATTCAATAGATCACTTAATAATTCATTAGAGGTAAATTGTTGAATTTTCTGTAAGACTTCACTAAAATAATTTTCCCATTGATCGACTAATGATTGATGCTGTAAATTGGTAAATAATTCACAACTTTTCTTATAAATCTGACCAATATTAACACAATAATTCTGGAAATATTGTTTAACGACATTAAAACTAATTAATAAATTATGGATTTTTTCACATAAATCAATAATATTTTTCAGAATTAGTTGTGAATCGGACTCAATTGCTGCGGTCCATCCCATGTGTGTGGTTAAAAACCCAATAAGTTGCCGTATTTTGTTGTTATCTTCTGTATTTTCAATTTCATTAATATTGATATCAACCAAAGGTGACTGAATGGGCTGGATTGAATGATGTATGAAAGTGTATTTTTGCAAGAGCTCTGGACTATGATGCTCTATACTGAAGAAAGACCGATCAAACACAAACAATTTGTTTGTTGATTCGAATTGTGCTAATGTTTTCAATTTGTCGCCATTGGGGAGGATGATGAAAAGCTGTTGTAGAGGGATTTTGAAAGCAGTTGAGCAGTGTCTTTTCAGCTCTGTCAGTGACACAACAAGATGCTTGTTTATCAGAGCAGCCGCCCCGCTGTGTGCGTTGTAAAGCGTCAATTCATTCATTTGTTGTTGTTTTCTGTTTATATTTGCAAAAAAAATGAATTTTCTCACTATTTATACATATTATCGTCAGTATGAATAGGAAAAAGAGAGAGATGAGTGGTGATGATATAATTAGCTACCATCAGCTGGACATGGACAGCCAGCAGGAGTTTGATGCGCTGAGGAAGCTGATAGCAGAAGACCTTTCTGAGCCTTATTCTGTCTATGTGTACCGTTTTTTCCTGAACCAATGGCCCAACTTGTGCCATCTTGCGAAGACAGAGGATGGGAAGGTGGTGGGAGTGATTGTGAGCAAGCTGGAACCACACAGAGACGTGAGGATGAGAGGCTACATTGGTATGCTGGCAGTGGAGAAAGAGTTTAGAGGCAGAGGAATTGCGAAGAGTTTGGTGAAACAAAATATCAGTGCGATGATTGAAGCTGGAGCTGACGAGATCATGCTGGAGACAGAAGTGGTGAACCTGACTGCTATTGGTCTGTATGAGAATATGGGGTTTGTGCGGACAAAGAGGTTGTATCGATACTATTTGAACCAGCACGATGCCTTTAGATTGATATTACCAATAACTAAGAAAGCGACACAACGATCTGGGTTTTTAGAAAGAATTGTATAAAGAGAAAGAAAAGAACTACATGACTGGTTAATAGAAGTAGTTATTTATTGAATTGAATTAAATTGGTCATTTGGAGCTTATTCGTCTTCATCGAATTTAGGAGCCAAATAGAAACGTAAATAACCAGAAGATAGTTTGAATTCAAAAAGAGCTGGTGTCTTAGCAGCTAATTTCACTGTGATTGCTGAAGATAAAGAAGAACCTTTAATAACATCCAATAAATATTTCAAACCAAAACTTAGATCCACTGGTTTAGTTAAATCAACTTTAACAGAATTTTCAGTTTTATCTAAATCAGTTAATGGTTTAACAACAACGGACCCAGAACCAATATCACCTTCAGAGACAAATTTAACTGTATCTTTTGTAACTGAAATTGTAAGAGAGTCTGATAATTGTGAAAGATCTCTACAGATCTTTTGGAATTCCATAGATGGCATAGTTACAACTGAATCATAATCCATATCATCAATGTTCAAGAAATCAGATTCAATATCCATCAATTTCAGTTTATATTCTGAGATTCTATCCTTTGAGGTGTCTTCAAAAACAACCATCACTGAGTCTGGGTGTTCTTCATCAGCAAGTAAAGTTAAAGAATCAGAGTTATTACCACATTTCAAGATCTTACTGAAATGAGATAGGTCAATACCCAAAGTGATGTTTCTGTCACATCTGTAACTTGAAAAAGCGTCTTGTCCAATTAATAATGACACTAGCAAGACACGAGAGTCGTCAACGGCCTGTACAGTGATTCCATGTTCTGAACAGTTGAAGTTACATAGCTGAACTGTGTCTTTGAACGCGTCGATGATTTTCTTTAATAGGGCAGCTTCGTCAAATTTGGCTTCAAACATTTTGTTTTCCTTTTGTATATGTTGTTCTTTGTTGGTTTCAATTCAGTTGTTATTTTTTTGGTTGTTTAATTGTTGAAGAAATGAATTTGGAATGAATAAAAATCTTTTTAATTGAAAGACGCGTCTCAAGAAATTTCGTGTTTTGTTGCGCGTAACAACTTTTAGGTAATTCGAGTACAAGACTTGAGCTAGAAGAGTTCTATTCACTACTAATTAGTACTTACTTACTGTGGTAGAAGTCAGCACCACTTAGTTTAACAGGTAACATTGATAGGTAAATTTTGAAAGACAATGGCAACTACATGGAATCATCATAATATCATAATATTTTAACTAAATGTTCAGCTAGCCAGTAAATGAATCAAGACGTATGAATTAATATCAAAATTCAGAACTAAATGATCCAGGGCAATTAACCTCGAAGTGTAAATCTAATCTTGTACCTTAGTATTGTATAAATACAACACCAAACAAATTACCACCATTTGATAGAAGCTTCTAGAAAATTTTTCAATAAATGAAAGTTGTGCCTCTGGAATGAACAGTTGAAGAATAGTGTTTCTAATTAATCTCCAAATCCAACCAAATTTTCTATCACCAATTAAACTATTTTCATCACTAGATATCAAGTCATTAATTATAATTGGAATGATTGTATAAAACATTAGGGGAAAATTTCGTTCTAAAAAGATCAAATTATCAATCATCAGTGATGTAAACCAACGTATTTGCTCTAAAGACCGTGTGAATGGCAAGAAAGCATACTTGATAGACTCTTTAATAGCCCTCATAGAATCAAACCCTTTAATATTTACAATATACCAGTAGCTAAAATTCCAATATCTACCCCAGATACCAAAATTAAAGTATTTTCTCTTTTTATATAGACTATTATAATTTGGTAATTCTTGAATTAAAACTTTTGATGACAAGAAATCAATAACAACTTTTGATCTAGTTGTAATTTTATCTGAAATATATTTGTCAATGTCAAAATTGTCAATTGTAGAATTCATCAAAGCCTCCAATTTCTCAATTTCATCATCGGTCAAAGTAGTAAAATATGATTTTATCAATATTCTCACATGGAATTTCAATATATCTATGTCAACTTCTTCCTTTATGTTTTTGTTATATTCCAAAAAAGAGTTATAGAACGATTTGTTCACCAAAACTGGATGGTAATTATAATCAATTGATTTCTTTTGTTTAAAATGATTGTAAATTTGATAAGGGAAATGGGAGGTTGTGACACCAGCATTAAAATTCAGATTCAGTGACCTATTATGGGAGTTGCGTTGTGAGTTCTGGTTGGTTGTGTTATGATGGTTATTGTCATTTGTGTTATGATGGTTATTGTCATTAATGTGATACAGTGCTGGAGGACGTAGGATTGGTTGATTCAAATCATCCATATGTGGATTTTCAATGTTTTGATTATCATCAACGAAGTTGTCCCTAAATGGATTATTTTGTCTTAAAGTCATTGTAGTAATTGATGTTGTGATATATTTCCGGTTGTTGTTTCAGTGACTTGGCTGCCTTTGTAATCAAAGGAATATTGTTCTCTCATAATTTTGTCCTTAACTGAATTTGACACAAATTCATAGCAAATAAATACTTTGTGTAACTTTTCAGGAAAATCAACTCGCTGAAAACAGTAAAAATGTCCTAGCTGAGCAGTAGTTATAATAATAAGTGAAGTCATCATTCCAAATTGTGTACATGCGACGTCCAGTAACAGCTAAAGCTCAACACGTTGAAGATCCATCAACTAACTGCCTAGACGTGAAACCCACTGCTATGAGAATGTGAGATGCTCTGAAATAAACTGAACTGAAGACTTTACAGTTATCTTGGATAAATTAACCCTGGGTAGTAATCACTCTCTATCCTCCTATCATATCAACTCTCTTGCCATATGGTAATCTCTTGTAATGCTATAGCTTACAAAGCACCAACTGTCATACTCTCATCTATTTAAACTCGAAAGTCAACAATTTTCATAAACAAAAATTTATGAAATGATGAAAAAATTCAATTACATTTTGACCATTGAATTGAGATTACACTGACTGACCAACCAACTGAAACGAAACTCGACAATGACAAAGGACATCCAAGAACAAGCATATATTCAAGCCTTCTCAAGCAAGCTGAAAAACACCACAGTAACAACCATAGGGAAGATCTCTGGTGAATCTTCAAACAGGGGAAACAAATTGAAAGAAGGTGCTGAAAAAGTTCATAGAGACACGATAAATGGGTTAAACAACGATGCAGATACAACTGACTTGATACAGTATAGTCGCTCTCAAAATGAACTTAATTTGAAAAGAAGAAGAATTGATACTTATAACTACCAACAATCAACTTATGAATATGAAGTTTATAAAGATGGTAAATTCACTGGTCCTCGTTTAAACAGTGATGGAGAAGCAGTTATCCCGGATGATGAAGATGTAGATGAAGATGATTTGAACCCTTATAACCAAATTGATTTGGAGAAAATACTTGCACCAATATCAAATCAAACAGATTTAGTTACTAGACCTTCAATCTCCAAGACTTATACCACTGATATATTGAAAAAATTAGCACAACAAACAATAGAAACAATTGAAAAAGAACAAGAGACAGTTAATAAATTGTCATCAATTTTGGATTTATTTATGGGTGAAGATTCAAGTTTATTATTAGAAAATGAACTACAATTACCAGATATAACAATCCCAACTGAATTATCAGCAATATCACAAGAAGAATCAATCAATACAACCGTAACAGCATCAATATCAGACGATCAAAAAGAATCAGACGATAAAAGAATAACAAGAAGACAATCAACTCAAGAAATTGATCCATTTTTTGCATTACCAGCGTTAAAAATTGATCCAAATTGTGGATTAACACCAGAAATAGCTAATGAAATTAGACAATTATCTGAAATTGCAGTACAAAGAAATGAAGAATATATTAGAAATTTAACTTCAATAAGAAATGGAATAGTTAGAGCTCAAAAATTAAAAGAAACTTTATTCAGTTGGGCAAAAGAAATGAATGGAGATCCGGATGAATCTGATTTATATCAACAAGAGAAAGAAGCTGCCGCGCTTGCTGCTGGGTTGCCAACTACAAATAATGATGATAAGAAAAAGAAAAAATAAGTAATTTATATTATACACATCAATTAATTAATCTTACCAATTATTTGTATCTTGATCTAAAACTTTAACTAATAATTCATTCTCTTTAGTAGCTGTTGAATTTTCAAAGAAAGGAACAACACAAGTTTCCACAACTGAATCAAATAACTCATAAATCAAATTTTTCAAATCTTCACCAGTTTGCTTAAAATCTGGGTATGAATTAACTTCTAATAATTTAACATTTAAATCTTCGTCAACTAAAAAATCCAACCCAAAAATTTCAAATGCATTGCTTAAAGGTTGAAAATTCATTTTGTCAACACTAACAGCAGCTTTGAAAACTTCACCAACAATTTCACAAATTTGATTGAAAATGTGTGATTTTTCAACTTTGGAAACACCAACAAGATCCCAAAATTCAACAACACTTTTATTTTTCAATGCTGCTTCTTCACCTTGTAAACACGTATTAGTTAAATGTCCAAACATCTCGATCATTTCATCAATACCATCATCATTATTTTCTTGTGGGTTCTTATAACTTGATAATGCAAATAGTGACAACATTTTCTTGAAAACATAGACTTTAATGGCACCATTAACCAAGACATAAGTTCTAAAATGGAATTTTTTATTATTATAATTTGACAACAGTAATGGATTACACATGTACTCTTGTACCACGAAATGTCTTAGTTGGGATGTGATAACCCCATGATTCGACTCAGTATAATTAAATTCACCTTCATCATCAGTATCATCTTCTTCAAATTCATTGAAAATTTGTTGTAATTGATCAATAGTCTTAAAAATTCTAATACCTTGACCTCTATCACTCATACTTGGTTTTAAGATCCATGTCTTGTTCCCCAATTCCAATTCTTGTCTTAATTCATACGCCTCATCTAAAGCTTCATCTAAAAACTCTGCGTAATCAACTTCAAGATTAAAAGTTTCTGGTGTTGCCTTCACCAAGATTGATTCGGGATGTTTAACAACATATGAATGAATTGTATGAGCTAAATGATGTTTTCTAATCAAGGCTTTCCTATAAATGAAAGAATTAATTAAATAATTCGGATCTGACATAACTCTATCAAAATCTAATTCTTCATAATCACCAAATTGGAAAACTTTATTAGTTGTTGAAACTTGATCATTGGAGATGATTGGGATTCTTGGTAAATGTGTTTGAATTGATTGCAATAATGCTGGATAAATGTATGAATCTGAATCAATCGATAAATTGATTCCATTGGTGATTTCTTTGTTACTACATTGAAAGAAAGATCGTGTTAATTTCTTGTGTAAAAAAACAAAACAAAAACAAAAACAAAAACTAAATTGAACATGATTTATAAACAACATATATCAAACATGTGGATTATAATTGAATCTTAATTTTTTTTTCAACTTACTCTGATAATTTAATTTCTCCTGTGATCTTAACATCTTTAAAAATTGCCTTTAAAGGTGTAACACTAAAAAAAAAAAAAGTTAGTTTTTTAACCAAAAAGTGTTTTTTATCTAAAGTCTTCACGTACCTTATACCCCCATCTAATAACACGACACCATCATTATGTTCATTTTTAGCCTTTGAAGCTAAAACTGAATTATGAACAGTATGGAAATTAGGGTTCCATTTAAATTGAATTTGATTTGAGCTCGATGAATCAATAATATCTGTTTCTGAGTCTCCATTTTTAACAAGGTTAGTATCTTTAGCAAAAATTGAACCCCATTTATTATTTAAAATCTCGGTGAATTGAATTTTTGTTTCATTTAATTTCAATGATTCAATTAATGGAATATTAATTGAATATAAATCCACCTCGGAATTCCAATTATCATATAAATATTGAATCAATTTAACTGAAATTTTAGCAGCCTCCGCAGTAACAATAGGATCAACTTCTCTATTTTCAAAAGCATAACTTAATCCAACAGCTTTAACACCAGTTAACGCAGCTTCCATCGCAGCACCCACTGTACCTGATGATGTGATATACAACGCTGTTGAATTTCTACCAAAATTTGGTCCCGAGATGACTAAATCCACGGGACCTTTTTCTTGATAAAGATGATGAATACCAATATCAGAACATGATGCCGGGGTACCATCCAGTAGACACCATTCAATGGCACCATCATCGATCAGTTGTTGTTGTGGAGTTGGGAATGGACCTTTATAAGTGTTACCTTCATCAGTTGGATATATGAACGATGCGGTTAAGTCTTTGCCTGCGAAATGAGCTTTACCGATCCAAGATCTTTGAGTATTTGGTACAACGATTGATAATTTCCAATTTGTGTAAGTTTTAATTGCATCGACCAGGTATTTGATGTATGGGGAAGTGAGATCGTTTAATGGACCATCGTCGTTGGTTAAAAGAACGTGCATCTTGTCGAATCTGTCTGTTGTGGTTAAAAAGAAGGAAGTTTTAAAATTTATATTTTTTTTTTCTTCATGATGAAATTTAGGTGAAAATTGTTCAATTGAAGAGAAGAAGACAGAAGAGAAGAAGGAGGGAAGAAAAGATGTCGTTTATACTGCAGTCTGCGTTTATGAACCAAGAAGCAGATCCAGAAAAGATCAAATTAGCAGAAGTTCAGTTTGATGCAATGGCTCATACATTTAACAAGTGAGTGATTTCATTTATATAAATGATTATGATCAAGACTAACTTCAAATAGTATGCTACGAACATGTCATAATAAATGCATACCTGATGAGTATGGAGAAGGAGAGTTAAACAAGGGAGAAACAGTTTGTATTGATAGATGTGTTGGGAAGTTTTATAAAGCAAACATTGTCATTGGAAGTGTACGTCAATCAAATCTCTTTTTATATACTTGTTTTTGGGTAATATAACAACTAACCTTTTTTTTTAGTATGTGCAGAGTCAAGGACTAGCACCAGAGAGCATGGTGGTGTATGATAGATTCAAGAACAGTAGTGATTCAGTATAGTTGTACATAGTTAAGATAAATTGAAATAAGTATAAAGGTTACCCTTGTAGGGCGGGTTGTCTGTCTGTAAATGATTCCGACTTAAAAAACAGCAGAAAAAACAACAACCACCCCGAAATTTACCCTTTTAAGTAACCGCCACTTAGAAAACTAGCTGTTACCCCACCCGCCACACCACCACCATAAGAAAAAACTTCACCATGAAAAAAACTGCTAACAAAATGGCCCCTATAAAATAAATTCCTTAACTTAACAACCCTCACTATAAACTTACATAGTAGAAATTGCTTCTTAGTTAAGACTGAACAAACAGTGAGTGCCACTAATTCTGACAATTCCAGGATTCTGCGAACAAACATCTGCCACTTCAACAGCTACAGGCACTGCGAGGGACTGTCGCCACTGCTTGTCCCAGCTCAATTGCTCCTGGAACAAGGGATTTGGGTGAGTTGTTGTTTATGCTATTATAGTAGTAGTTCAGGTTGTTTACTTCTGCTGTGGTTATGTATTTGTTTTGTTACATACACACACAACAACAACACTGCAACACTGCGAAACAACGACAACACTCAGCAACTACATCAACACCAACAGCAAGCCATCCACACCTCCACCTCCCTTTCAACATTCCTCTCCTGCCTCCCAGCCTTCGAAGTGCACACCACCGCTCAAAAGCAAACTTCCACGCTGGAAACCTTGGGAGCTGCCATTTCCTCGTGGTCAAATAAAATTCCAACTCCAATTCCAATTCCAATTACCCAAAATGGCAGTGGTGGCAGCAGATTGAGCTGTGTTTTTCAGATTTGTTGACGACAGAACTGCCCAAAACGGCAGCAACGCGCTTTTTTCAATCATTTCCAATGATTTCTAAACAAAGTCGCGTTGCTCACATTCAGATTTTATAAGAATGTTACAGAATCCTTTTGTTGTTTTCTTTATTTCGTTACTAACTAACAACACAGCTACAATCTTTTATATTAAATAATTGAACAATGGCCCCATCATCTAAACCAGCTAAAGTCACCAGAAAGAAGAAAGATCCAAACGCTCCAAAAAGATCTTTGTCTGCTTACATGTTTTTCGCAAACGAGACAAGAGACGTTGTTAGAGCTGAGAACCCAAACATCTCTTTTGGTCAAGTTGGTAAACTTTTAGGTGAAAAATGGAAAGAATTATCTCCAGAAGGTAGAAAACCTTATGAGGAGAAAGCTGAAGCTGATAAAAAAAGATATGAAGAAGCTAAAGCTAAATATCAAGCTCAACAATCTTAAGTTTAAAAAGAAATCTTGTTGTTGATTATAGTGTGCTGCTCCTTTTGATGTTTTTTGAATTTTGTTTATTTAGGATTTAAATAACTACAAACAAACTGCTTTCTTTTTCTACATGCTAACTTATTAACTTGTTAACTTGTTAATTAATTGTTGTGTTAAGTTGTATGTGTGTTGCTTTGTTTGTTTGCTTTTTTTATTATCCTGCTTCCTTCGAATGTGTTCTTACTGCTATTTTATCTTATCTTTATCTTATATTTTGTGTTATTCATTAATTGTAGTGTCTCTTCTAACTTATCACTTATGTATTACATACATAGCTGTATTATTATTGTTTTGTGCAGAAAAACATACAATATAATAAAAAAAATCAATATCAAAATTTAATTTTGTTTTCTTTCATCAATTTCACAACTTCAAAATGGAAGTTATAGAGATCTCAGACTCTTCTAATGACGAACACACAAACGATGTCATTGAAATGTATGGTATATATTGTTTCAACTATTTGGTGAATCATAAATAACAACTTTTTTAAGACTATCTTCATCTCCAATCTCTAAAACAGAGGATGCTGATGTCGTGCCCATAGCCAGTTCTTCCATAGTGATACAGACACAGAAGGATAAACCCAGGGGGGTAGAGAAACCAAAAGATATACTGGAAGGACTGTTCCCTTCAAGTGACGAAGAAGATTCTATTCAAGTCTCCACGTTAACAAACATCAAATCCACAAACACTACAAGCAAACCTGCTACCACTACGACTACAATATATAAACAAGAGAAATTGTTTGTTGATGAAACTTTTGACATTACTGAAGAAATTGATACATCAGTTATCAAGCAATCAACTCCACTGAAACCTACAACGAAAACAATAACAAAACCACCACCACCATTCAAAACAAATATGCTAAACTTGTTACCAAATGTTGATAAGAATAAAGAAATCGATTTCAGCACAGATGAAGATGATGAAAGTGATGAAATTGTCAATCAAACTAACAGTACATCTAATGTCTTTGAGAAAAATTTGATTTCGCAATTGGATAGACAGAAGAAGAAAATTAAAGAGAAATTTGCATCAATCCCATTCAAAGAGGTTGATAATTCAATATCTGTTACAAAAGAAAATGATTTGATTCCAAATAAACCTCAATCTGTGGAAAGTTGGGTATCAGAAACTCATAATCTTGAATTTGATCAATTTGATAAAAATGATTCCCAATATAGTGATGATTCTGACGATAGTATTCTAAATTTCATATCACAGACCCAGAAAACTCAACAACAACAGGCATCATCATCATCATTACCACAGAGAACAACTGCTAAAAGATCTAATTCTGAACCATTAGAATCATCAACTCAAATCACCACCAAAAAACCTGCAAAAAGATCAGAGACATTACCTAAAGCTGCTTCCAGATCAAAATCAACTGCTGATAAAGAACAACTAGAGCGAGAGAAAATGGCATCAAAACTATTTCAACAAGCTAATAAAGTCAACAGGAAAAAGGAAGAATTATTAAGTGAAATGATTATAAACTTACCTAGATTTTTCATTGACACTATTGATGATTTATTACCAGAGTTAGAACCGATTCAAGTGGCTTCAAACAACTTATCAACGGTATTATCAGATAATGATTATAATCAACACGCATATGATTCTTCTATGATTAAGATTTTTTGGCAAAGAAAGACTAATTCCATCTATGACTCTGAAAATGATATCTTCCAACCATGTGATCCAACTATAATATTTGAATCAAACGTTTTATGTTTGGTTTATAACATGAAAGATTTTATAGAACTTTCTAAAAATTCCACATCAGATCAATTATTAACTAAGTTTAAAAATTTACAGAAAACACATTTCCAAAATATAATTATTTTAATTCATGGTTATGAAGCTGAAATTAGAAATTTACGGAATAAGCATAATAGAGAATACACTCAGTCTGTCAGATCTGAATTACAATCAGACTCGCAACTTGAATCACAGGGAGAGACACTCAATAACAATTATATGGAGACAATTGACAAATTAGAAACGTTAATTTCAGATTTACGTATAAATAACATTAAAATTTACCCAACCAAAAACATTCATGAAACAATAATTAATTTGAAATCATTCACATATACAATTGCCAATGCTCGTTATGATAAATTTCAAAGAAATCCAGAATTGGGACAAATTGGTGTAATAAAATCCGGAATTGATGTATCTGACACTTTCCGTAAGATGTTACAACAATTTAAGTACGTTACTCCTAAAATCAGTGAAAGGATTCAACAATATATCCCCAACATTAGGGAATTAATGACACATATCAATTTAAGAAAATCTTTACCATTAGATGAAAATGGGAAAAGATTGGCAAATGTTAATGTGGAAAGAGCAATTATTCAATTGTTTACTACGGATAATGAACACGATTTAATTAATGAAACTAAATGAACGATATTCAACTTTCTCATTAGTTTGATTTTTTCGAATTTTGTAAATGTTCTGAATTTAAGATTAATAAATAGTTTTAAGTAACATATAGCATTACAATGCAAAAAAAAATAACAAAAAGCACATCATTTCTATTATTATATCATAACAAAAGATAGGATAACTCACTTCAAACTTTGAAAATCATCAATATTAACAACATCCTTAAACTCCAATTCAACTAATTCAATAGTTTTATCAATTTTTGCTCTTTCTTCATCATTAAATTTATAACCAAGACTTAATAAACTGGACAACAAATTCAACGCTCTATCAACGTACGCAATTGAACTTGATTTATTGATTAGTGATAATATCTCTAAAATTAATGATTTTTCTTTGAAAATTGTCAATAAACGATCATTTAATCCAATTGATAAAATTGATGAAATTAGTGACAAGACACGTAGTTTCAATTTCTCACTTGACGAACTTGCTGTGAGTAGTGATATTAGTTTCCAACCTGATTCATTATCAAAATTTTTGAAAGATTGTGGATTGTTCCTAACTAAATTTGAAATTGCAAAAAGACTTTTAATTTTAATTTCATCGGTGGCAGTTAATGACATTTCAATTAATTTATCATAACCTTCCACATATTTATTAAAATCATTTTGACATTTCACGTTATTTTGAGCTGCAGTGCCAATTATCCCAGCAACTTCTTTATTAAATTCTCCATCCAATAGTTGAATTAAAGTTGGCCAAAGTTTCAAATTCTCAATGTTATTTGCATTATCCAAATTTTCAATCAACATTTCAAAATTATCTAGTGCAGTTAATCTATCATCCTCGGTGATCTCGACATCTGGATTAGTGACAATAGCAATTGATTCAAGCATTAATGTTGCATCATCTTTTTTCGTACCAAATAATTTCGCTAGTAGTTCTGGGTCTGGAGCGCCAACTTTGGCTGCTGTTTCTGGGTCTTGTTGTGCTAACGACCAGTTTAATAGTTTATCCATCTTGTCTTCTTCAATCAGCTAGTAATTGAACCAACTTGTAAGATAAATTAAATTTCAACTTGTTGCTTTATAACTGAATTTTTTTTATGTGCTAGAAGATTCTACGTTAAGGGCAACATTCCAACATTCGACTGTATTATGTTATTCAATTGTATTGTAATGTAGTTCTATTCTATTCAACGTCGATGCTTCTATAGAAATCTTCAAACAGGTACTCAACATTGACACCACTGTTTTTCAACTCACCGACTTGTCTATGTATCAAAATTATTGAATTTTGTAACGTTGAATTCTGAAATTTAACACCATGAATTGTTTTCTTCAAGAAATTGATATGAATTTTGATTTCGTTTAAGCACCATTCGATCAACAAACTGAGTGATGTAGATTGATCTCTTTCAGTGAACAAGTTTTTATATATTTCAATTGTAGATTTGATAGATTGGATTCTAATTATTGATATCTCCACTATATATTCTGCAACATCAAAATTCTCAGATTTATTGATCAAGATGTTGATTAATTTAGATCTGTTGTTTAAAATTAATGATTTCGCTAAATTGGAATAACCTAAATGTATCAACATTGAAATTTTTTGTTCAACTTCTAATAAGCTTAAATCTTTGAAATTTATTGAATGAACTAGATTTTTAACAATTTCTTCTCTTTTAGATTTGATTTTAAAATTGATTAAATTGAAATATAGTAACTCTTCTTCGTTACAATTTGTCTTAACCGAAGATAATTCCAACTCAGCTTCTCTTAAATTGTCAATTGACTCTTTATAAATCTCTTGACTTATTAAATAATCAATCTCGTCAATCTCTTCATCAAATTTCTTCAATAGTCTTAAAGTTTGTGATTTATCAACACTTCTTGATCTTGAATGAACTTTTGCATTTAATGATTGTAATAATAATAAATCATTTGATGGTGTATTTGTACTTTTCCGTTTACGATCATCAATATTTGATAATAAAGTCATTGAATCTCTTAGCTTTTTTTGATTTTGATTCTCAATTTCAAGGATATCCCTCAATTCATTTTTAGCTCTTTTAAAACCTGCAATGATTTTTTGATAATGATCTAGTCTATCTGTTTGATAAAAATAACTTAGACTATTATACCTGATGTTTATAGTGTAAACTTCTTTATTGTGCTTCTTACTACTCCCTTCAATTTCCACCATTTGAACTTCTCTTAATGGCCAACATTGATCTGCCAATAAACTTTGTAACGAATCATCAGTATTCCCAACAACGTTTCTTCGTTTTCTAGTGGCGACCAATATAACATCATTCAATATGAAAATATGTGCAGGTTGTAAAGTCTTGAATGTAGCAGAATTCAATTCATACCAACGTCCACTCTCAGTGATAACGTGTCTTCCAGGTATAGCAGCTACAAATTTTTGTGCACCTTCAACATGTCTAAACAAAGATTTCATTTCATTTGCCCACATTTTCTCCAAGACAAGGATACTACTTCTATCTCTTGCAGTGCGCTTATTATTATTATTATTATTATTATTATTAGTTGGTTGGGATTGATTTAATTCAAGTTCCACTCTTTTTTCAGCAGTTGTTTTCATTTGATTAGTTATGTTTAATAGTTCATTGATTGAACTTCTCAAACTTTTCAACTCGGATTGAGTGCTTAATAATTCCTCTGTTGTAGATACCAAAGTTTGATAAATGTCATTTGAAACTTTTATTGTGTCATTAGAAACTTTATCATGTAAAATTGTTAAATTTGAACTAAATTTCTCAATATCTGAAGCAGTTGAATCTGCTAATCTTGAAGAAATGAACGATTCGGCATCAAAAGATGGATCTTGAAGCATTTTGAGGATGTTCGGGTTTTGTAAATCAATTCTATTGAGTGTATCTGATCTTTTTAATTGTAAAGGTGGAAGAGTTTCTGGTTGTTGTGAATTGTTGTTGTGAATTGTTTGATCATTATATGCCGATTGAGTGGTTGTTTGAGGAATGGATTGTTGTCCATATGGCTCACCAGTAATTTTTGTAGCCTGTGGGATTGCACCGTATGGATTAGAAGTATTTGCATTGTTATTGATGTTCAAATATGGGTTAACTGGATTTTGATTTTGATTTTGATTTTGAGAAGGAATTGCCGTCTGTTGTTGATGAGCATCTAATAAATGAGTGGGCAATGCTGGTGCTTTACTTGCCTCTGCTGCAAATGCCATTTTAGAGGCATCTAAGGTGTGAACAGACATCCTTCTTTGAATAAGTTTCCCAATCTTTTCCTGGTTTTTCTTGTCAAGCGAGGGAAGCGATATCTGAGGCACTTCTTTCTTGCTGGCCGATGTGAATGGCGAGTCTTTTCTGCTTGAGTTCTGGCGCATGGCCTTTGTCTTCCTGAGTGAGAAATCCATTGCTGCTGGTTCAATTGACGAGTTGTTTTGACGATGAAGAATTGTTGTTGTTGTTGTTTTTTAATTTTGAAGATTTGAAGAAAAAAAATAAACAAAAAATTACATACATAGATTGTATTCTGTTGAAACAACTTTTGTCGTTCCTGTTAGAAAAAAAAGAGGTTTTCAGAGTTTCAGTCGGTGCTCATTGGATAGCTGCTGTTGGAAAGTCTAATTCACTCAAAAGAAGCGTTTGAAAACGATGTCTATCACCACTGATGAGGTCAACTATCTGATCTGGAGATATTTGCAAGAAACAGGTTTGGAGCTCTCTGCTTTTGCCCTGTATGACGAGACCACTGTGAGCAGGTTTGATGAGAAGTATAAAGACTATGTGCCCACTGGTTCTTTAGTGAATCTGATTCAAAAGGGAATTCTGTACAGTGAGACAGACCAGCTAGTGAATAACAATAATAAAACTGTACATGAAGACGGTTATTACAAGAACAAACTGTCATTGTTGCATGCTCTCAGTGTGGATGGGAACATTAATCCACCTATTGAACCTACTGGTAGATTTGAGCATTTGGACCATGCTGCTACTAAAAATGGTGCTTCTTCTTCCAACGCTATGAATAGCAATAACAATAAAAGTTCAGATGCAATGGATATTGACTACGAGAGAGAATCATCTGCAGATTTCATCAAAGTGTTGGAGAAAAAATTCTCGTTTGAATCAAGTACTTGTTCAAGTTGGAACCGTGTTGATAAATCCGTGTTAGCTTATGGTTTGAAAGACTGTAGAGCCAAAATCTGTTTCTTTAGTGATAACAGTTCATTGCCACCAAGAGAGATTGTTCTCAGACATCCATTACAACTGACCACGGTGAATGGATCAGAACAAGATACAAGTTCAGAAATCACTGCAATTTCATGGTCCACCAATTCAAATTTATTGTTCACATCAGTGGAAAATGGTGAGATTAGATTATGGAACTCAGATGGGAAATTGAAAAACGTACTTTATCTACATCATTCACCAATAATAACTGTGAAATGGTCACCAAATAATCAACATTTAATCACATTAGATTCAGAAAATTCAGTTATTGTATGGGAAATCAATTCAGGTAATGTTGTTCAACATATTGACTTATCGAAAAATGATCTTGTAACAGCAGCATCCACAACAACCTTGGCCACACCGTTAACACCAAAGGAAACAATGGAATTGGAGCATAATTCTTTAGGTATTGATATTGAATGGATTGATGATGAGAAATTTTTGATTCCTGGATTGAATGGAGCGGTATTAGTTTTCAAATTGGGGGACAGGACACCACTGGGGTCATTGATTGGACATTCAAAATCAATATCGTTTATTAAATTTAATAATTCAAATAAATTTTTGTTAACTGCATCAGATGATAAGACAATTAGAATATGGAATGGGCAATCTTTCAATAATTCACAGATCCTTGTTGGTCACTCACAACCAATTACATTTGCCGCATGGTGCTCTGATGAGTATGTGATTAGTTGTTCATTAGATAGTTCAATTAGAATTTGGGATGTTGCCACAGGTAAAGAAGTTTTCAATTTGGTTGTTGATGGGGTTCCAATCTTAAATGCAAGTTTGAGTGAGGATAGAAGTAAGATCTGTGTTGGTACGACAGAAGGTGTTGTGTATGTTTACTCAATAAATTTGGAGAAAGAGATTAGATTGAAAGATATTGCAGAGTATCAACCTGAAGGAAGTGCAGAGGAGGATAATTTCATTACCAGTATAAACTGGAACTGTGCTGGTGATAAGATTGTTTGTACGTATTCCAAGATTGAAAGTGTTGTTGTTAGTTGGTGATGGACAATTATGAAAGTAAGAAAGTTTGGAATACACAGTTAATGAAGCAAATAAAAGAATAAAAAAAAAACCAGAAAAGCACTACAACTTAAGAAAGAACAATCTATCAACAGAAATTCTTCTTATATAAAATCTCTTCAAATTTTATAACTTTTGTTCAGTTTAATTTACAGTTTAATTTACAGTTTTTTAAATAAATTTTTTTTAATGTTACACTAAAACGAATTTTCTTCAACTTTTTACTTAGATTCAACAAGATTAACTGCCAATTAAAATGGACGCGATTTCAGACAAAACGTTTGGAAACGAGACGAAGAAAGTCTCTAAAGGTATGTCACAGTCATTATCTACGAAGAATTTGCCAGCTCGTTTGTTATTCCACCTAATAACACCTTTTTTCCCCAACAGAAGAATCGCCATCTTTATTAACGATCATAATTGATACAAATCCAATCGTGTGGCATGGGATACGTGATAAGTTGAGCATGAAGCAGATGATCCAGAGCTTGTTGATTGGGATCAATGCACATTTGTCTATCAACAATTCAAATAAAGTTGCTGTCATTGCAAGCCATTGTAATGGTGCTAAATTCCTGTATCCAACTAATGATCAAGAGTCAAGGTCCAAGCCAGAAAGTGTGAGTGGTCAGCAGGATGTTGCAGAAGAGAACGATACACCAATGACCGAGGAGTCGAAAGAGTCGTCTACTGAAGCTGCCGGTTTGAAAGAATTGAAAGACGAGTTTATTACATCTTCGATGTATAGACAGTTTAGGATTGTTAATGAGGAATTGATTGATAAATTATATGAACTGATCACCTCATCTGAACAAATCACCAAGCCACCAAGAAATTATTTATCAAGTTCATTATCATTAGCATTAACATATATTAACAAGATTCAAAATTCAAATTCCATAATGAAAGCCAGGGTTTTGATTGTTAATTTAAGTCAAGACGAATATTTGAAATACATTCCAATCATGAATTGTATCTTTGCCTCTCAGAAATTGAAAGTGCCCATTGATGTTTGTCAATTAGGTAAAACTGCCACTTTTTTACAACAAGCTTCAGATTCTACAAATGGGGTTTATTTACAAGTTGAAAACTATGAAGGTTTAGTGCAATATTTAACGGTATGTCTATTTTGATTTTAATTGGTTCAATGGGTTTCGATTATTAAATAAATACTAACATTTTTTTCCCCTCTCTGAATATTGATAGACGGCATTATTTATTGATCCATCATTAAGAAATATTTTAAATCGTCCAGCCACTGGTAACATTGATTTCAGGGCATCATGTTTTCTTACGGGGAAAGTTGTTGACTTGGGATACGTTTGCAGTGTGTGTTTGTGCAGTAAGTTTAAAAATTTTTCTAATTTTACCGGAGAAAATAGCAATAACAATTATTTTTTTTTAAAATTTCTAGTTTTAAGTGTGATACCTAATAACAACCAGTGTCCAGCTTGTGATAGTCCATTTGATACACATGTTATAATGAAATTGAAGAGAAAACCAGCAGTTGTTGTGAAGAAAAGGAAATTAAAGAAAAATGTGTGAATTATTAGTCATTTGAGTTATAAGAAAAAAGGCATACATAATAATAAACAATAAACTGTTTAATCGTTGATATCATTGTATGTAATTTAGTTGTAGCTATTCATTTGAAATGTCTTTCTGATAATGGAATCAAATCATATAGCACTATAATATAGTACAAACAATATTTTTGTATAGATTGTTAGTAATCATGCATGTACTCTGCATCAGCTCGCGTCACTGAAAATTGGAAAAAAAAGCTGAAAAAGAGCTGCTCAAACTGATCCGGGTAGCGTAAAAAGAGAGACTTTTCAGGGTCTAGTAAGAGACTTTAGAGGGTCTATGATAGAGAATGGGACTTTAAAAGGTTTTTGAAACTTTG